>CAUYPK010008672.1:0-134683 GCA_963574355.1 Loris lydekkerianus | reverse complement strand
TCAGATCTTTGAGGGATGCAACTTCTTGTCTCAATGTGTCAAAATCTTTGGTCATTTGGTCTCTGAATTCATTGAATTCTTGAGATATCTTTTGGGTTACTGCTTGGAATTCTAATTCAATCTTATTTTCTATCCAGATTCTGAATTTGATTTCTGCCATCTCAGCTATTTGTTTATGCATGGGATCTTATGCTGTGTCTGCCCCATTGATCCTTGGGGGAGTCGATCTACTCTGATTATTAATATTTACTGAGTTTTTCTGTTGATTTCACCTCATGATTGTTTTTCATCGTTGCCTCTGGCCGTCCTCAGAGTTGGAGAGGTGTCTCTCCAAGATCCCAGCGGGATCACTCTATTGTTGTTGGATCTTTATAGGGAGTTACCCTGTGTAGTTCCTCTCGGGCTGCCCCAGCCAGGGAGTTTTGGTTGTGGAAGCAGCTCTGGAGTGTGACACACCCGGATCCAGCAACAGGGCAGGAGGTGGTGCACACCGTTCTGGGAGTGCCTGGCACAGTGACTTTGGTATAGAGAGCCCAAGGCTCCAGCAGTCTCTAGCCAGGAGAAGGGCTCTGTGCAGAGGCAAGGAGGGCTCCAGAGGGCACGTGGCTACCAGAGTCCCTGGCCAGACGAGCAGGTCAGTGTGGAGGCAGGGAGGGTACAGGAGGGAGGACGCAGGGCACACAGCACCCGCAGTTCCTGGTCAGAGCATGCAGAGGTGCAGCGGGCACAGGGCGTGGGTTGCAGGTCATGGCACAGCTCTTATGGAGGTTTGGGTGGTGCCAAGCCCAAGAGTTTGAGATTGCTATGAGCTATGACACCATGGCACTCTACCCAGGGCAACAGCCCATGGCTCCAGTGTGCCAAAACCAGTCTCACTCTGCCCCTGAGGGTTAAGTCTGTAAGGCAGCTCAGTCCCCACCTTTAGGCTGCTCAGTCACTAAGTTACTAGCTCCCGCCCGATCCTTGCTCTGTGACCCTGAGGGCGGAGCTTGCTGGGGCATTTCTTTCACAATGGCTCCCTGTGGCCCATAGCAGAACACTATTAGCTCCCTCCGGCTCAGTGGCTCAGTCTGGGGCCCTAGACAATGCCCAAAGTTTTCTGCACTTCTGCTCAAGCTCTCCCCAAGGCAGTTCAACTGTGTGCCAATTCCAAAAACACTGAAACAGTTCACAGGTAAGGCCTTTCTGGTTTGCCGTCTCACTGCTGCTTATGCTTATGTTTGCCAGTGGGATTAGGTCGATCAAACACATGCAACTGCTTGCCAGTTTTCCACTGTTTTTATCCTCCTCTTTGGGTCCAGAAGTCCCTTGCTGGTCCCTGTATCCTCAAAGGGATGATTATAGTCAGATCCCACCAGCCAGAGATGCCTGGAGTCTTTTCTCTTCAGACTCACCGTGCCCTGTTGCAGGGGAGCTGTTACTCGGCCACCTCTTGGATTGTTCTCCCTTTTTGAACACTTTTTATGATCCATGGACTGTACACAAATCTCAAGTCAATTGTCTTATTAACATTTATTTTCACCACTACCCTATGAATTCAGTACTCTCATCACCCCCATTTTACAACTAGGGACAGTGTGGCTCTAGAGGTCAAGCAGCTGCCCACAATTGCCCACTAGAAACCCGGTGTGACTGAGCTCGTTCCTGGGAGCCTCCTCTGGACAGCAGTCATATGGTTCTGTCTCAGTATTAGATTTCCACATAATGATTTCCTCTTGCCTCTGCCTCTTGCCTGGAAAGACAGAAGTTGCTTAGTACTACCCAGCCACTTAAATTTATTGCACTATGCATCAACATCTCTACTTTCGGAAATCTCTGAGTGGTATTATTCTAGGCCCTTGGCATGAAGATTTACTGCAAAGACCATGAGCTTCCTGTAGTGTTTGGAAAGTGCTGCGTGATGAATGGCACCACTTGGACTTTGTGAGGTCTTTGCTGCAGCCTGATGTTGATCAGACAAGGGGTGATGAGCCACTTGGCTCCTCCCCAGCTAGCAGACACTCGCCACCCCTTCTCACACCTTCTTGTAATCCATGGCAACACAGCCCAGGCTTTCCAAGACCACACAAAGCCACTCACTGCCAAATAATGAAAAATCCTCTGACCTTCCTCCTGATTGTTTTTAAATTAAAAGGTACTTTGGGGACAACTGAAATTCCCCCAAGTGCTTGTGTGAGTGATTTTGGCAGCTTCTCCCAAAATGTGCTGGATCCCAGCACAACCACCCAGTCTCAGACTTTCCACCCAGCACAGGTCTCAGGCCCTTGCTGTTTTCTGAGCTCAGCCTCGCTAAGCCTGATGCCAGCCCTTCACCTGCTGGGAGCTCCTTCCTGCGCCAGCAGAGTTGGTGTCTCTGCCTCAGCTTGATTTCTGGAAAGAGAAGCAAGGTGAAGGGCCCTGAGGACTGCTCTGGGCTTTTGGGATAGCACATCCTGGCACCTTTGCTGGGGAGCACACTCATGAGCACCAAGGATGAGATGCTTTGGGGGCCTTTGCTTAAGCCTGTCAGGGAGGACCCCCAGTGAGGGAAGGACAGCATCCTTAGGGGTTTCCTCCCTACCTTCAAGATTCACAGACAGAGCTGAAAGGGGCACTAAGCAGCTTGCTTTTCTCACTTAACAATGTGTTTTGAGATTTATGCCTGTAGAAACATGTAGCTCTGTTTCATTAATTTTAATTACTGTAGAAACTTCCATTATGCAAACATCCCACAATTTATTTATACCTTCTTCTGTTTATGTATATTTATTTCCAGTTTTTCACAATTATGAATGTGCCACGAATGAACTTCCTCATAAACATATCCTTTTATAATGTTTGATAGTTTCTATGGGGTAGCTAAATAGAATGAAATCTCTGGGTTTAGGGGTAGGCACATCTTTGTATATTGTCAAATTCCTCTCCAAAGTGGTTGTACCAATTTACACCCCCACCAGCATTATATAAGAGTTACCAGACTGACAAAATGGAAAAGTCTAACACCTCCAAGTACTGGAAATATTGTGAACAAACAGGATCTTGCGGACATTTACTTTTGCACTTTCCTTATTGCAAGGAACAAGATGGAACATTGCTCTTATTTATTTCACATTCCAGTTTCCTCTTATGTATGTTACTGGTTTATATTCTTAGCTCACTTTTCTATTGAATACTTTTACTTTTTATCCTCTTGGTTTGTAGAAATTCTTTTTATCTTTTCCCAGTCCGTGGCAGGTTCTTCACTTTGACTACATTAAAATTATAAAACATAGTGGGTACAATGTAAGGGTGTATGGCACACCTCCTGGGTGCAGGACACAACTACAACAGGGACTTTAACAAACGCAAATATTGTAACCTAATCATTTATACCCTCATATTAATCTGTAATTAAAAAATAAAAAATTAAATAAAATTTTAAAACTTACAAAAAGCAGCAACATAAAAAACTACTAAGAGGGAGGTGCCTATGGTTCAGTGAGTAGGGCGAAGGCCCCATATACTGAAGGTGGCAGGTTCAAATGAGCCCTAGCCAAACTGCAATAACAATAAAAAAAAAATTAAAAAAAATCTAAGAATCTTTTCCTTTGCAGTTGTTGTTTTCATAACTCATTGATGTCTGTACCTCAAAATCATAAGTATATTCTTTTTTTTTTTTCTTATACAATTATAATCTGATCAGAGCTGGGAAACTAAGTAAAGCAGTTTAAAAAGCAGGAGGGAATCAACAGTTCATGAAAAACAAACAAAAACCACAAAATTGTATGTCAGGAAGCCCCACTATTTTCTTCCTTGTTGTGTAGCCTTGAGAAGATGGCAGAACTTCTCTGTGAACCGATACATGTCCCTGAATTTCACACTGGTTGGTTGGGAAGCCCTGAACCAACATCAAGTAGAAGTGCTATTCATGTGACATGCCCTCCACTACTGTCATAGTCTCGTCCTCTGGCATTTTTTTCTAGGTCTGTAAACCTCCAGCTGCAGTTAAAATACCATCCTTGACACCCTGGACTAGAATGCTATGTACTGACCTGACTGACTCAGCTGGAATTTGGCAAAAACCACACAGAACTATGAATCTGAGCTGGCATCTTTCATTCAAGTAAGGAAGTCTATAGAACCTTGCCCAGGAGGCTGTGCCAGGAGTGGGGAGCTACAACAGGGTCCACAGGGGACCCTGGATTCCTCAGAGGGAAGGGTGGGGGGATATGAAGCAGTGGTCCTCACTCTCTCCCTCAGCCACATTCCTGGTGTTCAGAAGTTTCCCAGAATAATCTATCAGAACTCAGTCTAAGAAACTGGAAACAGAAGAGATAAAGTGTGTTTTGAACCGAACCTCAACTTTTGCTGTTCTGCAACCCTGCACTCCTTTGCTGATGCTCTAGCTCTTTGTCTCATGTCGCTCCCTCAGCACTCCCACCCCTGCCACCAACTTCCTATCCTGCCTTCCAAAACCTACAGGCAGGACAAGTCTGGCCTCAATAACTGTGGCCATTAATAGAGAAGAATAAAGGAAAGTGGTGTCCTTTTGTTATACACTGTACGTGGAGGTGCTATTATCATCATCCCCAGTTTACAGATGAGGAACTGAAGGATAAGAGAGTAAGTAACCAGCCAAGTTCGTGGAAACATTGACTGGAGAAGCCAGATTCACATTAAGGTGGAGCTCTACAGAGCTCTGGCTTCCCGGCCATGTTCAAACAGGCGGGTGCCTAGGCAGTGGCTGACTTGCCCTTACTGTGGAGTGTGTGTGTATGTGCACATGTGCACAAGTGCTGGGGCAGATGCACTGGGGCAGGGATGAAGGGAAATCAGAGGGCAGTCAAGGCATAGAATTAGAGACTGTAGGCTCTACAAAGTGCTGCCTTGAAAAATAATTTTTTAACAAAATATGAAATGTGGGCTGGGTGCAGTGCCTCATGCCTGTAAGAATTTGAGGTTGCTATGAGCTATGACGCTATGGCACTCTACTGAGGATGACAAGTAAAAGTTGAATGAAAGGCTTTATCTTCTGTAAAAGGCATTCTTGAAAACCACCACCAGCCACAGTAACAGCTGACAGGGAGAGGGCAGTTAACTACTGATGAAATTTCAGGAAAATTTGGAGAAAGGTTTGGGAACAAGAAGTCCATCCTCATACCCTTGGTGAATTAATCCACCTTCATGTCACCAGCACTGCCAGTTCTGGGCGATGGCCCCAGACCTTCTCTTCAGGGCACCTAAAGGGATCAGATGACAGATGGAATGGTGAGCTTCTCCTGCCCTGAGTCTTGGGGTTCAGATGGCAGTCACTGGTTACAGAACCTATAAAAAACACAAAAAAAAAAAAAAAAAAAAAAAAAAAAAGAGAGAGAGAGAGAGAGAGAGAGAGCGCTGAAATGCAGCCCCAGTTGAGTGATTCCAGGCTCTGAGAAATGGGAATTTTGAGAGAAGGAAGAGTCTTATCAGCTCTTAAGTGCATCCATCTCAAGACTCTAACTCTTGCCTTTCCCATGCAAAGGCCAGTAACAGAAATTACCACAAAGTGAAAGAGAGAAAATGCCCACAGCAGCCTGGGGACAGTTTGATTTAGAGATCAAAAAGCAATTTATGTGTGTGTGTTTCTCTTTAACACCACTATGGTTGAATTCTGACTCAACTCATAACACAGAGTATTTACTCAATACTCTAAAAGTTTAAAAACCAAGGGGAGGAGCTTCAGCTTTTTAATTCAGCATGTAACAAGCTTAGAAGTCATCACTCCATCCTAACAAGTGAAAAGATGAACAAATTGAAAAATCAAGAACTTTTCTTAGAGCTGTTGAAGAAGTGAGGTCAGAGAGCAAACCCCTGTCCCCCAAATTAAAGACACAGCCAGATACAGAGAAACACAAATTATTGTGGTGGAAACCTCCTTGGAAATCAGAGCTGGGTAGAGAAACCTGAACGGAATTAATGAATTAGCAAGTCTGAAAGTTAAAAGTTGCAGGAGGACCCAGTTATAGGGAGGCCCCCACATTTCAGTGAGTTTTACCTCCAAGAGTTCTACCAGTTCTCACAGTAAAGATTACAGAAAAATCCCTTTGGGCTTCTGGCCATGGAAAGGGAAAGGAAACAATTTTTAAATATACACAAGCATTCTATTCTTTTTAACAAGGCCTACCCACAGAAGAAACTCTTGATGGAAATTTGGCAAAGACTAATCTACCTCAGGAAAGAGAAATACCCAACTCTAGCCAACTCTAGCCTTCTACATGGGGAAGGGAAGTATACAACTTCAGCCCAATCTCGCCTTCCATGTGGAGAAAGAAAAATATCCAACTCCATTTCTTTCTGGTCTTTTAGATGGATGAATGGAATTACTCAACTCCAGCTCACTCTGCCCCATCCAAAGAGTGGAAAAAAATAATAATAATCTGAAAAGCATAAGTAAAGCTCACAGTCCATAGGCATAAGTTCACCAAAGGACTAAGACCTAGTCACACTAATAATAGAACTACAAAACATTTCTCCTCCACTCACACCTGGTCACTACATTACAAGAATCTATTTACCACAATTCCTTTCACCCAGTATGTTGTGTCCACCTTTGAACAAAAAATTAAAACATATACTAAAAGGCAAAAGGCACAGTGTGAAAAGACTAAACAAGCAATGGGACAATAGTCAAATATGGCAAGAATGTTGGCATTATCAGAGGAGGGATTTAAAAAACTATTATTAATATGCTAAGGGCTTTAATGGAAAAGGAGAGAACACACAAGAACAAGCGAACAATGTAAGCAGAGGGATGGAAATGCTAAGAAAGAACTGAAAAGAAAACTTAGAGAAAAAACACTGTAATAAAGAATGCCTGTGATGAACTCATTAATAGACTGAACATAGCTGATGAAAGAATATCTGAGCTTGATGACACGACCATAAAAACTTCTGAAACTTAAGAGCAAAGAGGAGAAAAAAAAGAGTTGGGGAAAAAAATCTAACAATATCCAAGAACCACGAGACAACAACAAAAGGAGTAACGTGTTTAACAGGAATATGGGAAGAGTAAAAGGAACAAAAAACTATTTGATGCAATAATGACTGAAGAATTCCCCCAAATCAATCAAACACCAAATGACAGATTAATCTCAGAGAACACATTGCAGGAAGTATAACAAAAAACGATCATATCCAAAGTTCAGAAAATCACAGATAAAGAAAAAAGTCTTGAAAGAAGCAAGAGGAGAAAGTCACCTTATTCATAGAGGAGCAAAGTCAAGAATTACATATAACTTCTCAGAAACCACAAAAGCCAGAAGAGAGTAGACTGAAATACTTAAAGCACTGAGAATAAAACATTAGCCTACAATTCTGTGTCCTATAGAATTATCCTTCAAAAGTGAAGGAGAAATAAGAACATTCTCAGAAAAAAATGGAGGGAATTTGATGCCATTAGACCTGCTTGATTGGTAGAATCTGTGTAATTCCAATCAAAATTCCTGTAAGTTATTTTGTAGATATAAACTGATTCCAAAGTTTATATATAGAGAAAAAAACACCCAAAATAGCCAACTCAGCATTGAAGGAGAAGAAAAAAATTGGAGGACTGACAGTACCTGACATTAAAACTTACGATAAAGCTATAGTAATCAAAATAGTGTGGTACTGGCAAGAGAATAGACAAATAGATCAACAGGACAGAATAAAGGAGTCAATAATAGAACTACATGAATATAGTCAACCAATCTTTGACAAAAGAATGAAAGAAATGCAATGGAGAAAAGATAGTCTTTTCAACAAATGATGCTAGCCAGGTGTGATGTACTCTGGGATGCCAAGTGGTGGATTGCCCAAGCTCAGGAGTTCAAGACTAGCCTGAGCAAGAGTGAGACCCCGTTTCTACTAAAAATAGAAAAAACTAGCTAGGCATGGTGGCACATGCCTGTAGTCCCAGCTATTCAGAAGGCTGAGGCAAGAAGATGGCTTGAACCCAAGAGTTTGAGGTTGCTGTGAGGTAAAATGGTGCTATGGCACACTACCCAGGGAGACAAAGTGAGATTCAGTCTCAAAAAAAATAAAAAGTGCTGAAACAACTAGACACCCACCAACAAACAAAAACAAAAAAAACAAAAACAAAACAAACAAAACAAAACAAACAAAAACAAAACAAACAAAAACAACAAAAAAAATTATCTTCAGATCTTATACCCTTCACAAAAGATTAACTCAGAATGCATTATAGAACTAAATATAAAATGCAATACTATATATAAAACTCCCAGAAGACAACATAGGAGAAAGTCTAAATGACCCCAGGAGTGCCAATGCCTTTTTATTTTTTTATTTTTTATTTTTTTTAGAGACAGAGTTTTACTTTATCACCCTCGGTAGAGTGCTGTGGCGTCACAGCTCACAGCAACCTCCAACTCCTGGGCTTAGGCAATTCTCTTGCCTCAGTCTCCTGAGCAGCTGGAACTACAGGCACCTGCCACAATGCCCAGCTATTTTTTTGTTGCAGTTTGGCCAGGGCTGGGTTTGAACCTGCCACGGGGCTGGCACCCTACCCACTGAGCCACAGGTGCCACCTGCCAATGCCTTTTTAGGTATAGCACCAAAGGCACAATTAAAGAAATTCACTAAAACAATAATTGCTAAGCTGAACTTTATTAGAATTAAAAACTTCTACACTGAGAAAGATAATATCAAGAGAATGAGAAGTCAAGTCACAAACTGGAATAAATTATTTTCAAAAGACACATCTGATAAAGGATTATTATCCAAAATATACAACAAACTCTCAAAACTCAACAATAAGAAAACAAGCAAGTTAAATTAAAGATGGGCAGAGGACCTGAACAGACACCTCATTGAAGAAGTTCTACAGATGACAATAAGCATATCAAATGATGTTCTGATGTTCAACATCACATACAACAATGAGGTACTAACACACACCTATTGGCCAAAATCCAAAACACCAAATGCTGACAAGAATATGCAGCAAAAAAAACTTTCATTCATTGCTCATGGGAATGCAAAATAGTATTGCCACTTTAGAAGACAGTTCGGCAGACTCTTATAAATTTAAACATACTCTTACTATTCGATTGACCCATAGTGGTTCTTGGTATTTACCCCCTAAAGTTGAAAATTATGTCTACACAGTTTGATGAGAATACTTCAGATTGTATATGAAAGCAGCACATTGTACCCCTTGATTGCACTAATGTACACAGCTATGATTTAACAATAAAAATAAATTAATTTATAAAAAAAAAGAAAGAAAATTATGTCTACACAAAAACCTGCACACAGATATCTCTAGCAGCTCTTAATAGTTGCCAAAACTTGGAAACAACCAAGATGTCCTTTAGTGGGGAAATGGATGAATAAACTGTGATATATTCAGACAATGAAATATTAGTCAGTACTAAAAAGAAATGAGCTATCAATCCATAAAAGCCAGCTATGAAATCTAAATGCTTATTGCTAAATGAAAGAAGTCAGTCTAAAAGGCTGCAATCCTGTATGGTTCCAACTATGGAGATAATACAATGATCAGAGGTCGTAAGGTGTCCCTGCAGGAAGGGGGGATGAATAGACAGAACACAGAGAGTTTTTAGGGCAGTGAAACTATTCTGTATAACATTCCAGTGGTGGATAGATGTCATCATACATTTGTCCAAATCCATAGGCAATAAAACACCCAGAGTGAACCCTAAGCAAACTATGGACGTTATGTGATAATGATGTGGCACTGCGGCTCTTCAGTGACATGATGCACCACAGTGGGGTGATGCTGATGGTGGGAAGCTTGTACATATGTGGAGACAGAGGTATTTAGGACCTCTATGTACCTTCCACCAAATTTTGTTATGAACCTAAAACTACAATAAAAAGTAGTTTTTAAAACTTAAAAAGGTTTTAATTTGCTTTACAAAACTATAGGTGGTTGGCCTGCGGGCCTTTATTTGCACTCACTCTGGGTGAAAGGAATGCCAACTTTTGAAATCATTTATTTTTAGGAATGGAGGATGAGGAGCTCTCTGAGAGTAGGACTTAGCTAGTTCATTCTTTTTCCTCTTTTCTTTTCCAGCAAATCCATACACAGCTGGCAATCAGAGCAACTCCACACCCTGTTGATGGATGAGACCTTCCATAACGATTTGGCTTGGACGCTATCCTAAAGCCAACTTTGTCTCCTTGCTAAGTTTAACGTTCCTCCTGTCTGTCCTCAAAGAAAACCAGGATTTAGATTCATTCCAATTGTAGAATGGTTTAAAGGAGCTTCTTGATTGTTCAAAATGTGTGAAAAGCTATCCCATATTGCAGAGTATGTTTTTTTTTTTTTTTAAATAAGAAGAAATAACTTTAGTAGCATCCTACTTGGCTTCAGAAAACATTTTAGCAAATGAAAAATAAGAATGACAGGGAAATCAGTGTGTGGTTGGATATAATTTGAGACAATGTGTTTAATGCCAAATTATTACATTCTTCAAAAATCCAAAGAATCAACATGTGAGCCACTTAAGGGAGGAGAAATGTAAATACAGAGGAATAAAAGTAAGTTGAGACCAAATAAAAGTAATGAATTGGAAAATAAGAAATTTAGAATGGTTTAGATTAATGTTCTCCCAAATGATTCCCCTCAACTGAACAAAAATGAGAGAAAGAGTTTTTTCTTTTTAAACTTCAAGAAAAGTGGAGTTGAGAAAGAAAGAAAGAATGAAAGAATGAAAAGAAGGAGGGAGGGAGAGAGAGAGGGGGAAGGAAGGAGGGAGGGAGGGAGGGAGGGAAGGAAGGAAGGAAGGAAGGAAGGAAGGAAGGAAGGAAGGAAGGAAGGAAGGAAGGAAGGAGAGCATTTGGCAGGAAGTATTTCCCTGAGCCACAAAATATGAGGCATTTCCCAAGCAAAAATTCTAGAACTGTTAGAGGTGAGTGACTTTGGGGGACAGAAGAGGAGATCAAAAGGCACATCACCTTTCCGAAGAGAAATGCTCCCTCTTTTCACCACAGTTGTATTCCCACCATCTCGGCAAATTTACTCTCAGGCAGATTTCAGGACAGGCCAGTCTATGTCAAGACAACCAAATGCACGTTGATTCCAGTACTGTTTTTATCACTGAAATACAGGAATCCCAAAATGCAGTTCCTGAAATTGTTTGATCTAGTAACTAACTTTTGAAATCAACTTTTGAAACTAAAAACAAATTTTGAACAAAGGTTGTAGGCACTGGTGCCTTTCACCAATATAGGTATGCATGGCTTCACAACGGGGCTGTCTTCTGAGGAATGCTTCATTAGGTGATTGCATCGCTGTGCAACATCAGAGAGTGCACTTACAAAAACCTACAGGGTGTAGCCTACTACACACCTAGGCGATTGCTCCCAGGCTGTACACCTGTACAGCATGATACTGTATTGAATACTGTAGGTAATCGAAACACAATTTGTGTATTTAAATCTACTAAAAATAGAAAAGGTACAGTAAAAATACAGCATAAAAGATAAAAAGTGGTGCATCTGTATAAGGCACATACCATGAATGGAACTTGCAGGACTAGAAGTTGCTTTGGATGAGGCAGTGAGTGAGTGGTGAGTGTATATGGGGTCCTAGGACATTACTGTACACTGTTGTGGACTTTATAAACACTGTACACACTTAACCAACACTGAATTTATAGAAAGAATTCTTTGTTCAATAATAAACTAACCTCAGTTTACTGTAACTTTTTAAATTCATAAACTTAAAATTTTTTAAACGTTTTTGAATCTTTTGCAATAACACTCAGCTGAAAACACAAACATATTGGACAGACATCCAAAAATATTTCCTTTCTTCATGTCCTTATTCTACAGGATTTTTCTATTTAATTTTTTTTTTAACTTGAAAGTTTTTCTATAAAAACAAGGCTGGTGCAGTGACTCACACCTATAATCCTAAAATTGTAAGAGGCTGAGGCAGGCAGATTGCCTGAGCTCAGGAATTCAAGACCAGCCTGAGCAAGAGTAAAAATAGCTGAGTGCTGTGGCAGGCACCTGCAGTCCCAGCTACTAGGAGGCTGAAGCAAGAGGATTGCCTGAGCCCAGGAATATGAGGTTCCTGTGAGCTATGATGCCATGGCACTCTACCAAGGCTGACAAAGTGAGACTCTGTCTCAAACAAACAAACCAACAAATAACAACAACAGAAAACTAACATACTAACACACTTATACAGGGTCAGAATGTATAGCCTATACAGGGTCAGAATGATCAATATCACTGTCTTTCACCACCACATCTTGTCCCACTGGAAAGTCTTCAGGGGCAGTAACACGCAAGAGTTGTGATAACAGTGCCTTCTTCTGGAGTACCTCCTGAGAGACCTACCTGAGATGGAGTACCTCCTGAGAGACCTACCTGTTTTTTTTGTTTTGTTTTTGTTTTTGTTTTTTGTTTTGTTTTCTTTTATTTTGTTTTTTCAGTTTTTGGCCAGGGCTGGGTTTGAACCTGCCACTTCCGGCATATGGAGCCGGCACCCTACCCCTTTGAGCCACAGGTGCCACCCCAGTTAACCTGTTTTTATAAGTAGAAGGAATACACTCTAAAATAATGACAAGAAGCATAGTACAGTATACTAAATACATAAACCATTAATATAGCTGTTTATTATCATTATCAAGTGTTACGTACTGGTGCAGTAAGTTTGTTCACACGAGCTTCCCTAAAACACCCAAGTCGTGCATAAAGTTATGACATTGCAATGGCTACAACCACTAGGTGATAGGAATTTTTCAGCTCCAACATAATCTTATGGGACCACTGTGGTATATGTAGTTCGTCACTGACTAAAACATCGTTATGCAATGCATAACTGTATTTCTAATTCTCCTCCTTCTAGGCATTAATAGGATTACTCCTCTCTGTCTTCCTGATGTTAGACATAGACAAATCACTTGCTTTGACCAGTATCATGTATCTGGGTAGAAGTCATTAGGAGTCAGTGATTGTTTTTCATGTTCCTTTCCCCATGTCACTGTGATCAGCAATGTTCCAGTTAGCTTCCATAAGACCTGGTCCCTGAGTGCACGTGTGGAGCAGTCTCCTGCTGGAGCATAGAGGAGATATATAGCCTGAGTGAGAAATGAACTTTGTTGTTTTAAACTATTGAGAGGTTAGTTTGTTACTGTAATATAATCCACTCTATTTTATTTAGAATAACTGATAATCAAGGCAGGAATAACTAACACCAAAAAATATCTCGCACTTCTTTATTTTCAGAGAAATTTCTTTTCAGAAGAATTGGACATTTTGCCATTTATTAAGGACCCTAAAAAGTCAACCATTCTTGAAATATGACTCACTTACTGCTAATTATCAGAGTAAATGTTTATGACACCAGCTAGCTTTGTGAGCTGTTATTATATGCATGGTTAAATACTGCATGCCCAATTTATCCTGAATTTTGTCTGCAATTTTAAATTGTTTTATTTTTAACGTGCTTTTCTGATCTTTTGTCATTGATATTATATATTATAATTGACATTTTGATATCAATAAATAAAGCCTTAATATAAAAGTAATGACTTCTATTTTAATGTATAAATATGAAAACATAAAAAAAATGCTATCATGATATTATTTAAGAAGTTTCAGCCTGGAAATAACCAAATCTCTTTGGAAAGACAAATTATTAAAGATATTTTTTAATGAATGGAATGATGGGATTACCCATAGATTAATGACACACATATTAAATTTCAGATTCACTTAGGTTCAATTTAGAATTACATTTTATGTTTCCTTCAAGTTGTTTTAATATTCAGTGAAGAAGTTTGAATGTTGGCTTTGTTATAGGAAAGGAACCTTAACTTTGGACAAATACAGTACTTGATAAGTGAGAATCTAAGCTTGGTAAGCTGTTGTACTGACTTTGATGTTTTTAAATGATGGATTCACAGAGAGTATTTATGTCTTAAATTTGAAACAAAGGCTAAAGTTTGCAAACTCTAATTCAGTTCCATCCTCTGAGAAACAATCCAACATGTACTTTTAAGTTCAACTTAAATTTCATGTAACGAATACTGTCTTGTACTCTTGCAACATGGCATGAAATGAATAATTTTTTTAAATATAGAATTCATATAAACTGTCTTTTGTTCCCCCAGAGACTTATTTTTAATGAGAAGGATGAGTAAGATGGGCATTTAAGATTTTGCTTTGAACCCAGCTTAACTATGCACTCATTCCTGATAGCTTCCTAGAAGGCAGCAGAGCCAGATGACAAAATCAGTTCCCTTAGGGCTTAGCTGACTCAGAACATCTCCATATGGATGTCCCAAGGCAATTTGTACTCAACATGTCCCCAAATGAACTCATTATGCTCCTTTTAAAAGCCTGGTCTCAAAGTCCCCTTCAACTCTCCTCAACCACTGGCTGATTTCCGTATTTGGCCCTGGTCTCCAGGCCTCCCACGACCCACAGTGTCCTGGCCCTCCCACCCTAGATGTCTTCCCGCCTCCAGTAACTCCCCCTCCCTTGTTTCCACTACACCAAATTAAGCTCCGTAAGACATAGATCAGATTATACCATTTTCACCTAAAAAAGTGTTTAGTGATTCTTTCACTGCCTTCTTTTGCTTGCCTCAGCAGCCTTACCCCTGACCTTCCTCCCCCTGGTTTGTGTCCCCAAGGCCAACCTGTATGGATGGCATCAGTGAACTTCCTCTCCTCTGGCCACTGGTTCAATTTTGACAACGTGGAACCCTGGAGAAGGAGAATAAGTTCAAGGCCTGTACTTCCTGGCTACCTCCTTGTGTTATTATAATAACATAAATCATAAATCGCTTCCCCCAACCAAACTGCTTTAGCTCCTGCCTAGAAGCCTTCCCTGCACACCCAAGTTTGAATATGTCATACACTGTACACTGTTTTGCATCCTTGCTGTTGTATTTCCTTTTTATTCACCCATCAGTCTGAAATTCCCTTCCTCCTCTCTACTGGAATCTTTTGCATTTACTCCTGCATTATCCCTTGTATGGGGTTTATTAGTCAGGAAATCACAGAACGGAAAGAAGGAAGGAGCTGGGAAAGAAGATTTCCTGTGGAGCAGGAATACCCTCTTTGAGAAATAAACAACTTCTAGTGGGGTAAGCCACCAAAATGTAAGGAATTATCTTCTTCAACTGCCAGGATTACTTTAGGTAACTGAGTAAAATTCTTTTAGAAAATGAAAAAGGTCTATTTGTCACTGAGGTTCCCAAGTGGGTGGTTAAGGTAAGTTATAAACACCAGGCAGGAAAACTGTTCTCACCAGGACCCTGCAGGAGGTCACAAAGAACATGTTTTCTACCATGACCGTTTGCTAGGTTGGTAGAGAAAGAAAACCCAGAGGTTGTGGTGTTTCCAGACTTGTTCAAATCATTTGAAAAAATTTTGATGATATTCTTTCTTTCAAGAGGAAAAATTGTTCACAAGATAAAAATGAAATTAAGTGAATTATTTACAGGTTGGATGAACTTATGCAAAGATGTTATTTAATGATCAGTTGGGATCAGCCAAAGGAAAGTTTTCTAGTGGTAGCAGGGCTTGATTCTTTACCATGAACTTGCAAACATTTTTATTACTTATTAATACTTAGATAAATATGTAAGGGCAGTTAATTAAATTTTTTCACATTAAACAACAGCCTGAATCTAACAGATGCAATTAAAAAAAAAAAAAATTTTGTTTTTGAAACAGTCTCACTCTGTTGCCCAGGCTAGAGTACAGTGGTGTCATCTTAGTTGCCTACAACCTCAAACACCTGGGCTCAAGTCATCCTCCTGCCTCAGCCTCCTGAGTAGCTGGGACTTTCATGTGCCCAACACCACCTGAGCGATTTTTTTTGTTTTTGGTAGAGATGGAGGCAGGTCTTGGTATGTTACCCAAGCTGATCTTGAACTCCTGGTCTCAGGAGATCCTCCCACCTTGGCCTCTCAAAGTGCTAGGATTAAAGATGTGAGTCACCATGCCTGGCCTCTAACAGATACAGTTTTATTAGACGAATAGAAATTCTAATGTTTGGGCAAAACACACAAAAATTATGATTAAAGGACAAGAGAGCAATGGATTAGAAGCCCTTATTATTCTGATTTTACTTGCGGGTAAAACCTCTGAGTCAAGAGGATGATTTTATCACCTAAAAGTCTGGTGCCACCTGCAGCTGCGTTAATAGAATAATGGTGGAAAGGTGGATATCAGGTAACAGACACCCCCTTTATGCCAGGCACTTTACATGGGGCTACATATTAAACCAGGTTTCCTAGAGATTAGGGAATTTGCCAAAGCCACATTGCTAGTAAGTGGTAGGCTCTGAGATCAGATTTAGCAGAGTTTCTACCCTTCTGCTTTGGTTAAGCCACCTGAAAGTATTTCTGTTCTAGGTAGCCTATTTTAAGAGCAGGAAAGTAAAGCTTCTTCTTTTTCTTTGAGACAAAGTCTCAAGCTGTCTCCCTGGTTAGAGTGCTGTGACATCACAGCTCACAGCAACCTCAAACTCTTGGGCTTAAGCAATTCTCTTGCCTCAAGAGAAGTAACTGAGATTACAGGTGCCTGCCACAATGCCCAGCTATTTTGTTGCTATTGTCACCATTGTTGTTTAGCAGGCCCAGGCTGGGTTTGAAACCACCAGCCTCAGTGTATGGGCCAGTGCCCTACCCACTGGCTTCTTAATGGGAAAAGGACCGGGGTAAGTTTGGATCTGAAAACCTTACCCCATGGAAAGGTTTGAAAGACTAGGAGGCAGGGATCCTAGAGAAGACTCAGAAAACTTGGCCACTGTCTTCCAGTATTCAAAGGCCTGCCAAGAGAGGGGATTAGAATAATTCTGTGTGGAATTGCCCATGCCTCACACAGGATTTCTTGGAGCAATAGAGAGAAGCCATGGAGTGATCAATTTCAGTTCAATATCAGGAAGAGCTTTCTAAAACAGAGTTGTCCAAAGACAGCCTCTGCTGCCTCAGAGACTGGACACTTCACACCCAACCTACAGCATTGGGCAGGGGTTTTCCTGGGCAGTTGCCCTCAGGTCATTTTTTAAAGGCTCCTTCCAGGTCTGAGAGCCTTAGATTCTCACGCTCCCCGTGCTGCCCTTGGGTAACGCAGGAAACATGCAAACCAGCTGGTACATACCCACGTCATTTGTGTGGGTGTAGTGACTTTGTTGGCATTGCCAAGAGATAGCTCAAGATGCAAATAAAATCCTCCTCCTATAGATCAGAGTTTGTGTTTGTAGAAGGAACAACAACAACAAAAATCTATGAACTAGACATTTATGAAACAATTTCTACAAGCTGGTCACACTGCCTGACATCCTCTACCTCCTATCTCCTTCCTCCAAAGTGTAGATTTAAGTTATTTCCTTTGAGAAGTATCATTCTAGTTAAGGACAAAATGCTATTTTGTTTTCTGTTTCTCTTCAAGAAGGGTGATTGAACAACAATCTCATCAGTCTGTTCCTATGCCTTATTATTATTGCTTGATAACAATAATGGATAACAATTCTTTCCGTCCTGCAGAGATGAGCTTCAGAAGAATTAGAATGGAGTCAGAGGCTGAGGATGCTTTGTCCTTGTCAAACTAGGTCTAGAGAAGGCCAGGCCAGGTGGCTCACACCTGTAATCCCAGCACTCTGAGAGCCCGAGGCAGGTGCATTGCCCTGAGCTCACAGGTTCGAGACCAGCCTGAGCAAGAGAGAGACCCTGTCTCTAAAAATAGTCAGGTGTTGTGGTAGGCACCTGTAGTCCCAGCTACTTGAGAGCTGAGGCAAGAGAATGGCTTGTGCCCAAGAGTTGGAGGTTGCTGCGTCTGTGATGCCACGGACTCTACCCATGGTGATGAGATTTTGTCTCAAAAACAAAACAAACAAACAAACAAGAAAAAAAAAAGAACTGGGGCTGGAATCAGGTAGAGTGAGCAGGGGTAGAACATCCAGAAAAAAGAGAGATCCCTCTCTTTAGTAGGGGCTTGGATGGGGGGGGGGGGGCGGACTGCTGATGAACTTCTGAGAGAAAGTGGCAGTCTGGACACACACATGCGCACATGCAAATTTCATAGTTGCCAGGAACACTAGGCCTCAGCTAGAATGTGGACATTGTGAGAAAGTAGACTAGCCATTCTCAAGCCTTTGTTTGTCCAAAATAGATTAACATTGAACAATTTCAAGTGAATGCAGTTTCTAAATCACCTCTGGAAACCCTAGGCATCTTTGGACAGTTCAAAAATCCTATGATTAGTGGGTACAGTGGTTCACAACTATAATTCCAGCACTCTGGGAGGCCAAGGTGGGTGGATCACCTGAGCTCGGGAGTTTGAGACCAGCCTGAGTGAGAGTGAGACCCCATCTCTACTAAAAATAGAAAAATTAGCAGATGTTGTGGCACAGGCCCGTAGTACCAGCTGCTCAGAAGACTGAGGCAAGAGGATGGCTTGAGCCCAAGAGTTTGAGGTCACTGTGAACTATAATGCCATGGCACTCTGCCCAGGGTGACAGAGTGAGATTCTGTCTCAAAAAAAAAAAAAAAAAGTCACCATGATAAATAAGTCCAAGTGAATATGGGGCAAACTCTACCCAACAAAAGGCTATTCCTAGGCAAGTATATTACTAAGCAGAGTTCTCTTCCAGGCTCTCCTAGAACAGCATAGACTAACCTGAACAACAGCCTGCAGCCACCTGTTCTTTATTCTCTGCTTTCATGGACAACACTCTAGTCCTTGTCTTTGTTATGGCCAACATGCCCTTGCTCCCTCCTCTCCCTAGCTCTGGTCTCTGTCACTTCCAAAGCATGCTAAGTATAAAAAAACAGATGGATTCTTTTTCCTCAAGTATTTTTACATTGCCATTCTCTTGCTCAAGAATCTGCAGAGGTACCCTGAAAAGATGCCACCACTTGGCCCCTCCTGGCTATTCAAGCTTCCCCATTCACACCCTTGTCCTCATGCAACCTCTTTGCCAACCACTCTGCCCATTCTCACTCTCTCCTTCCAGCCTCCCTCTGGCTTTCTGTAGACCAGCCCTGCCACATCTTCCCCTGCTAACTCTTGCTGCTCCTTTTTGCAGATCCCTTCCTATGGTAAGTCTAGGGATGTAGGTTCCCCTTCTGTGCACTCCCACAGCAGGTCTTGACTTCTCTATGAAAGGCAATTAATTTAATTACAGTATTTTTAGGGATGCTTTGTTTTTTCTATCTCCCATTCAACTAAGTGTCAAGGAAGGAATGTCCATACCTCATTTACTCTTATACCCTAACCCTCTGGCATTGTAGTAGCTGTTGAATGAGTGAATAAATTCAACATAAGTATTTGTTGAACAAGTGAATGAATGAATGCATAGATGTATTCATTGATAGAATGATTGATGAATAATGCCCCTTTCTGGGTGTATGGTCCTTCATGCATCCCTTCAGATAGTCTTTCAGCTGTGATCCCCATGATTTGGGGGGTACCAGGTGAACATTCCTTTTGTCTGTTACTAGGTAGGATCACATGACAGAAGTCATTGGCCTTCTGGAATGAGACCCCTAAGTGTGGAGGGGGAGGCTGCTGAATATCTGTGGGAAAGAGAGAAGAGCTTCAATGCATAGTGTCCCTGATAGCTATTGGTGTTAGTGGGACAAATCCTGGAAGGGCTGGAAACATGGCTTTTGTCCATGCTGCCAAAGGGACGTATCCAGGCGGCAGCAGCCATCGTGCTTTAGCTTGCTACCCAGAAACTTCCTGTTTGCTATGAAAAAAACCAAAGTCCCGAGAAGCGTAATGACTTGCCAAAAGTCTCAATAATGGGAGCCAGGTCCAGAACCTAGCTCTTGCAGCAACACTGTCCGCCTCCTGTTCTTCCCTCCCTCCGCTTTCTTAAAGTCATGCTTCCTATTTGCAACTCGAAGTTGTGTGTGCGGCTCTTCCTCCACAGCACTCGCCACCCCTGACCTTAGATATAGTGAAAGCAAGAGGCCAAGGCCAGGACGCTTCCTCCTGCGCGACATTTCCTATGGAGCAGAGCTGTTCGTGTGTGTGTGTGTGTGTGTGTGTGTGTGTGTAGGAAGTGAGTAGGGCAAAGGCTGAGACAAGCAGCATCAGGGGAAATTGCAAGAAATCTATCCCATCTACCCCCACTCATGTTACTTTCTCCAGGGGCTTCAGTGACAGCTTCACTGTTTTCTTCTCAGACTCTCACTAGCAGATTTTGCCTTGGATGGGTGCGTTTGTGCAAGCACATATAAATGCATATAAAACATCAGAGATTCACAATAGCCAAACTGCAAAGAACAAAAGGCCTCTCTGAGCTGGGAGTCAAGGGGCAACATTCCTGCAGAAGGCTTCTGCAGGCATCCATTCCCCAAGTGCTTTACTACTAAGACCCTGATGGATGAGTCACAGTTTCTTTTGTTCACTGCATGATAAGAAATGCAGGTTCATCTGTAAGATTCTCTGAGTTATTCCTTGCTTTGAAGATTTAGTAAGTTCTGGGGGACCTGGACTCCTTACCACCAAGATAAGTGCTGCTCCTGGCCATGGATATTGGTATTGGAAGATTTGTTAGGTGACCTAGAACTCTTTAATTGGAATGTCCATCAATCAGAAAGAGCAATGAACAGCTAATTAAATGGCAATGACCTTGCAAAAGCAAGCAACTGGCTTCTCTTTCTTCATTTCTTTTGGTTCATTTATTTATTCAATGAATTTTCTCTGAGGAATCAAGAAGCTTACAGTCTAGGGGTAGAGATGATTAAAAACTTGACCATCGGCTCAGTGCCTGTGGCTCAAGCAGCTAAGGCGCCAGCCACATACACCTGAGCTGGTGGGTTCGAATCCAGCTCAGGACTGCCAAACAGCAATGACGGCTGCAACCAAAAAATAGCTGGGTGTTGTGGCAGCCCCCTGTAGTCCCAGCTACCTGGGAGGCGGAGATAGGAGAATCCCTTGAGCTCAGGAGTTGGAGGTTGCTGTGAGCTGTGATGCCACAGCACTCTACCCAGGGCGACAGCTTGAGGCTCTGTCTCAAAAACAAACAAACAAACAAACAAAAAAACGCAAAAACTTGACCATCATTGCAAAACATGTATTTAAGAAGCCTATATTGGGCAGCGCCTGTGGCTCAAAGGAGTAGGGCGCTGGCCCCATATGCCAGAGGTGGTGAGTTCAAACCCAGCCCTGGCCAAAAACCCCAAAAAAAAAAAAAAAAAAAAAAAGGCTATATTACCAAGCAACAGAAAATCTGTCCCAATCCGGCTCAAACAATAAAGGAAACCTATTGGCTTACATGACTTCAAGCTCTCCAGGAGGGTTTTCCACAGACAAGCTTTTTTCCAGCAGCTCAGCCACTGGGTTTTTTTTATTTGTTTATTTGTTTTCCTGTTTCTTCACCTGCCTTCTGTAGTATTAGCTGTATTCTAAGAGCCGCTCCCTTCATAGTCCCAAAATAGCCCTAAGCAACTCTCAGAGCTACACACTTCCTCATTCAGATCTCATGAAAAAAGGAGTGTTTTTGCCCCAGAACTCCCCAAAAATGTCCTGGGATTGGGTGGCGCCTGTGGCTCAATGGAGTAGGGCACTGGCCCCACATGCTGGAGGTGGTGGGTTCAAACCCAGCCCCAGCCAAAAACTGCAAAAAAAAAAAAAAAAAAAAAGAAAAAGAAAATAATAAAATGTCCTAGGATTTACTCTGGTTCAGCAATGGTGCTAGTGAGTAAGCTGATTAGTCAGTCACGTGACAGGAAGATGGTCACGTGCTCCACCCTAGAGGCAGCTGCACAGGAATCCTTCACTGGGAAGGGAAAAGGCCCAGAAAGGGCCTTGACAGGGGTGCTAACATGAGTACCCTCAGCCCAAGTACAAGGATGGCATGGAAAGGGAAGCAATCTGAATTGACCAACCATTGGAATATGCTCCTAGTGCTCTAGAGCTGAAAGTTGCCCTGGATTAGAACATGATGAAGATGTGAAATTAGTGTCCCAAGTCATGAAGGCTGGGAAAAGACTCAAGAGGCTGTGTGTTTTAGGACTTTGTAAGATGGAAATATTTGAATGTGTCTTAAGATAGCTGTTTATAGGAAACTTCTGGTCCCAAGGCCTGTGTAATACTGAGCTATTTCACCAAGACAAGCCTAGGCTTGATTCCAGCCACTCTGGGTTTGCATCTTAGTTGGACAAGTCACTTAACCTCACTGCTTGACCTCTTCATATTTAAGATTTCCCTTGCAGAGCAGAGCCATTATGAAAAGCAGAAATAACGCCAGCATGAAACAGGCATGAAGCAACTGTGACTATTGTTATTTAAATGGTGCTGCTAGTCTAGGATGATCAAGGTCAAAGAGGAGTGTGCACTTTCTGGAACAGCCTGGCTGTAGACAAGGTCTGGGCAGCCGGCATAAACATTTGGCAGGAATGACATTAGGGACATGCTGACATGGCTGAAGTCTCTGCTCAGGTTTAAGCCCTGTTCCCTCTGGATTCACATATGTCTGGGGATTCCTGAGACAGGGTCCTCCTTCCTGGGAAAGGCTTTATTCTGGGGAAATAAAGTTTGGTGTAGAAGCTTGCTTCCAGGTGATAGGCCCATGTCAGAGAGGAAAACTGATAAACCCAGTACCTTTCTCGGAATCAGAACTTTTCTGGTCTAGCCCCAGCAGCTGCATCCTACAGGAGAAAAACTGTAGGAAAGTAAAAACAAGACTGTCGGGAGCACCAGAATCTTTGAGATGGCCCAGATGAGAGCACAAGTGGGTGTCATGGTGCTCCTGGTTGGGGTTGCGGTTAGAATTGTGTGGAGCTCAAAAGGAATAGCATTTGCGCTGGGTGCAACCTCAGCCCAGTCTGGTTAGAACTGTAGACCAGGAGGGAAGCTTTGTATTCAGAGAGACAGAGGTCCGTGCTGACAGCTGCAGCAGCAGGGGGCACATTTTATGGCTTTGGAGCCTGGCAGCTTGGAGATGTCAATGTCCTGAGTGGAGCAGAGCAGCTAAGTGCAAGGGCCACAGCATGGCTGAAGGCCACATAGATGAGCACGTGTGTGTCAGGGATCTGCAAAAACAGGGGTGGGGAGAGATGGTGGCAGAGGGATGAGAGGGGGGCGATTCTGCAGTGTTGACTGTGGGCAGAGCCAGACAGACAAATCCTGCTGGTTACTACAAGTTTGCTCCAGGGTGGTATAGCCAAAGAGACCCAGGTTACACAAATCCAGCACTTCCCCCAGACACTACCCAGTAACTTCAAAGCCAGGTTGAACAGCTAGCCCCAGTGGTACATGGTACCTGTAGCCCTAGCTACTGGGGAGGCTGAGGCAGGAGAATGGCTTGAACCCAGAAATTGGAGGCTGCAATGAGCTGTGTTTGCACAAGGGACTCCAGCCTGGGTGATGGAAGGAGACTATATATTTAAAAAAGAAGCAGAAGAAAGGAAAGAAAGAAAGTGATAGAGAGAGAGGAGGAGGAAGGGAGGGAGGAAGGAAGGAAGGAAGGAAGAAAATCTAGGTTGAGTCACCATGACCTCACACTTTCCATTGTACCTTTAAGAAATCATAATTTAATGCTATTATGCTTTTGCCTTTCACCAGAGATAACTGAGAAGGTTTTTATATATAGTATAAAACTTACTGTAATGACAATTTTTTTTTTTTTTTCCAGTTTTTGGCCAGGGCCGGGTTTGAACCCACCACCTCCGGTATATGGGGCAGGCGCCCTACTCCTTTGAGCCACAGGCACTGCCCTATAATGACAATTTTTATTATAACATTTAAACTTTACATTAAAAATAACCTCCTGATCACTTTTTCCCAATATGCCAGGAATGTATGTCTCTCATGTCACACTAGAGCTTCATTTCTGCCTTTCCTTTCTTCTTCTTTTTTTAAACAAAAGCTGGACAATTTATTTAATTTCTCTTTACCTTGGACCCAGGACAGAAGTAGTTAAGTGTGATGCTCAGTTGGAATAACTCTCTTCAGCATATATAGATTTCATGGTGAAACTACCTCGCACCCTTTTACCTTCAACACAGCTCTGGCTTGGGTGTTCCATTATCAACGTTGTTTTTATCTTTACTCTATTTTGATGCATCTTTCTGGTAAGCCATCAAAAACGCTTGTTGGAGGTAGCTGAAATTGACTTAGCAAATGCATTAATTCCTGAGGGAACATGTAAAAATTTAATCTTTCTCCAGACAGAGAACTCTTTCTTTTAAACCTCATCTCATTTTTCTCCTAGGCACTTGGAGTAGAAAATAATGCTGCCTTTTTTCTAGCATAATTTTGTATGAGGCAATTCTTTGTTCTGTCAAATGGATTTATTTTTTTTATCAGACAGATATGTTGGCAAAAGAAAATGATCCCATGGCATATAACTTCTGACACAATACCCAGGGCTCCAGACTGCAGTAAAAGTTAGCTTTACAAACGCCTTAGGAAACCTTTGGCTTTTGAACACCTGATCAAGGAAAGCCCGTCTGAAAGAGTCCACCATGGTTAATCCTTCCATGTCAATACAGACATGTTCTTCTCCCATTTTCACATTCATACTGACTAGCAAAGGGCTACTGTCCAGCTTGAGAAAGTAAAATCCATTAATATGGAAAACTCCATTCTGAATATTACAACCATAAAAATAGAAGAGATTCCTACCAAGTCCCTTATTTAGAAAAAGAAAACGGGTCTAGAGGGACTTTGCCTAACAAATGTAATCAGTGTAACCTGGTTTCTTGTACCCTTAATAAATCCCCAACAATTAAAAAAAAAAACAAAAAAAAAAAAAACAGGTCTCCTCAGGTGAGCTAGACATCTTCTGTTTACCCAGCCAAATCCAAGCTCCATCCTCCTCCACCTGCTCTCCCTGCCCCCTTCACCCAATAGACCTCCAAGATTTTTGGTTGGTTCAGCTTATGGAGAGTATTGGTTTGAAGATAAGGGAGAGTGAGATCAGGAAATTATTTTCTTAGCTACCTCCCCCGGCAGGCTGCTAATTCTTTCCCTGAGAAGTTATGACCCTAATGGGAGACCCTCCAGACATAACGGCTCTTCTTCCAGATAATAATAACCACCTCCTTATTCTGCCCCAGGCCTGGAGTGATAAGAGAATCTCATTCTTACTAACCCACATTCCATCCATCTCCTAACAAGGGTTTCTAGAAGCTGTCACATGATACTTCTGCTTATATTTGATAGGCTATAACCTCATCACTTGGCCACACCTAGCTGTAAAGCTGATAAATGTTCTAGAATAGCTAAGTGCCAAGCTAAAAACCTTGTAAGATAAAAAATATCTCTAATGGATAGCAAGCAGTGTTCATCACCTGTGCCATTTAATTCAAGTCTAGTCATTAAACATCTATTCATGCCACTCACTATTCTGAGACTCAAAAGTGACTAATGTGTGGTCTTGGTCCAGTCTAATGCAGGACAGAGATTCCTTCCTCCAGCAAATGACCACGCCATCCCTGTGTTGGGCATTAGGGGTCCGAGTGTCCCTGCCTTCAGACAGATGACCATGAAGACGTACCTGTTACAGCTCATAGCGAATCTGGGTCTCCCAGGGAGACACGGAAGGGAAGAGGAGAACTGTTCTCTGAAGGAACAGGACAAGTTTACCATGGGGACAGGGAGGAGACAGCCCTTCCAGACTCAGAAGCAGCCTGAGGAAGGCACAGGGCATGAAAGCACAATTGAGGAAACAGCAAGGATTCAAGGGAGCCTGGAACAGAACCTGCATGGGAGAGAACGGGTGGAGAGGCAGCCAAAGTCCATAGTGGCCAGTGAGGGTAGGACTCTGTGTACCGAGCACAGACACCTAACAACTGCCTTCACCCCTGCACCCCCATCTTCCCTGCAGTATGTGCTCATAGAGGGTTTCCAATAAATCACAAACAATAGTATCACATCAGGAAACACAGCAACTACAGGCCCAAGTTATATCCCTCAGGAAATTCACCAGAGATCCAAATCTTAGAATTTCAGCCTCCTCTTGGCTTGAACAGTCTACTGAAATTCTGGAATAACTGCTTGTCTGACTCATTCCCAGCCTTGGGGAGGAAAGTAAGCAAGGGAGGAAAGAAGATCAAGAGCATTCTACCCCACCCGGCATCTAGAAACGGCTCCAAATGGGCTTTTTTGAAATTTAAAAAAAAAATCAAATGAAAATAATTTGTTTCTTTGCTACAGATATATTCTGGGAGAGAAGAGAAGGAGGAAGAACTGCAGAGGGAGGAGCATTACCGCTTTTATGAGGACAGACATTACTCCAGGTGCGGGGGCTGCAGGGGTGTGCAAAATGGTCCTTGCTGTCCCTAAGGAGTGCATATTCTAATGGAAGGAAGCTTTTAAACACTGTGCTTCTTGCCTAAAATTTTTTCAAAGACTGATAAATACAATGAAGAGGATAAAATAAGATAATATGGTAAAGAGTGATTGAAGACTATTTAGTTAAGATAGGAAGAAGTTCTCTCTCTATAAGAGATTACAATTGAGTTAAGACCTTGTATTAGAGGCGGAGGTCTGTAGCTCACACTGCTAATCCCAGGCCTCTGGGAGGCCTCAGTGGGAGGATTGCTAGAGCTGAGGAGTTTGAGATCAGCCTAAGCAAGAGTGACCCCATCTCTACCAAAAATAGAAAAACTAGCTGGGCATTGCGGTGGGCACCTGTAGTCCCAGGTACTCAGGAAACTGAGGCAGGAGGATCACTTGAAGGAAACTGAGGCAAGAGGATTGCTTGAGCCTAGGAGTTTGAAGTTGCTGTGAGCTGGGCTAATGCCATGGCACTCTAGCCTGGAATGAGACTCTGTCTGGAAAAAAAAAAAAAAAAGTAAAAAAAGACCTCGTATTAGTTTCCTATTGCTGCTATAACAAATTGCCAGAAACTTGATGACTTAAAACAATACCACAAATTGATTTTCTTACAGTTCCAGAGGTCAGAAGTCCAACACAGTCTCACTGGGCTAAAACCAAGTAGTCAGCAGGGCTGCATTCCATCTGAAGGCTCCAGGGACAATCCATTTCCTTGTCATTTACAATTTTTACAGGTTGCCTGCATGCTGGAACTTGTGGTCACCTTCATAGTAGTGTTCCATATGTGCTGTCATTATGAGGTCTGAAAGATAGACAACATGTTGTGGAGACCCCCAGAAGTCTCAGCCATACCCCTGCAACATGCTCTAAGCTCCTGGCAGCTCAGTGAGGCACAGAGCATTGCTGGAGATCAGCCAGCACAGGAGGGGGTGCAGGCACAGAACAGTCAGCTAGCCACTAGCGGGTAGTCAAGTGAGGGGTGCAGGGGTCCCCTCTCACTCAGCAAATGCAGCATGTCTTGCCTGCTATTCTGTACATTGTGGCAACTTAATATTTTTATTACCTTTTAGCTTCTTTACTTGTTCATTTTAGAGTTCCTAATATCTCTGACATAAAATCTGTTTAAACATAATATATAAAAGGCACCATCATCCCCAAATTATTCTTCTCCAAAGAAACAACTCTTAACTGCTTCTTTGGGGTCTTTTCAGAATTGTCTTTCTACATAACATCATATAGTATGGTATTGTACCAAGTCACAATACATCTTATCTATTTTCCCCTTGTAAATGGTCTCACACTACACACATTGTTGTGCAACTTGCATTTTTCACTTTGGTCAGTACCCTGGGCGACCTTCCATGGCAGCAAGTCAGCATTTTGAAAGTGCCCCGTGCAGAACTGCAGACCTCAGGATTTCCCTGTGGTTCATTGCTTGTGCCTAAAGAAGAAAGTTACTGAAATGTGTCCAGACCGTGGCTTTCAAGAGAAAGGAATCTATTGTGTATGTAACTGACTTCATCCCAACGTATGATTTTGATTTGCCAGTTAGTATATTATTTTCCTTATCACATCATCTGAGATAATTAAAGGGCTTTGAAATGTCTCCTCCATTCCTCTTGTGGCTCATGAACAGGAACTCTTGAAAGGCTTTGAAACTTGTCATCTCAATACATATCCCTGTTGACTCCCCAGGTCAAGTAATTTTTCTAAGAGAATAAGTTATAAACTGACATACAACTTGAATCCATTACCATAAATTATAAAACAAAGGAGTCATCATGCTTGTAAATTTAGAAGAGACTTTCAAAAAGTGGTATAAATATTTTTTGATAAATCTTATAATTTGAAAATTCACTTTGCTTTTTAGGGGTACTAAAAACAGTGTGAGTTTTTCTAATGTATTTGGTGATTCCCTTTCCAGAAAGGTAGCAGTGCCTTCAAATAAGGGATTAAATTAAGATTTTTTTTTTTTTTAGAGACAGAGTCTTATTTTGTTGCTGACAAAGTAAGTAGAGTGCTGTGGCGCCACAGCTCACAGAACCTCCAGCTCTTGGGCTTAGGCAATTCTCTTGTCTCAGCCTCCCAAGTAGCTGGGACCACAGGTGCCTGCCACAATGCCCAGCTATATTTTTGTTGCAGTTTGGCTGGAGCTGGGTTCGAACCCACCACCCTCAGTATATGGGGCTGGCACCCTACTCACTGAGCCTCTGGTGCCTTCCTAAATTAAGATTTTTAGCAAAATTGCACAAAAATATAGTTTTTAAAAGTGATGGATCTAAGAATGTCCAAAATGATAGTGAATTTTCCCCTATCCCTCTTAAGCAGATTTCTGTCTGTCCTTTGTGCTCTGACAGACAACATTAACTCTCAACAGAAAACTGATTCACCCCATGAACACACAAAGATGGAACTTCTATTAATTTCTTTTTTCAGAGCAGGGCCTTAGAACTATTTTGTAAAATAAAAATTAATAATTCTCTGCTTTGGGCTATATCACATATTTTTAAAAAGAAAAAATGTAACCTGAAACAACTCATATCTTTCTACCAGCAATAGCCCAAACCTAAACAAAATATTTTCTACGGTATATGGACTTTATTATCAAGCAATCTCATTTATTTATTTTTTGTTTTGTAACAGTTTTATGCTCACATAATTCACATACCATACACTTCACTCAAGACTTGGTTTTGAGTTCAAGATCTTCAACTTCACTAGGCATTAGTCTTTTTAATTTGCAAAACGGAAATAATAAAAGAACACCCCTCTGGTTTGTTGTGTAAATTAAATGTATGTGTGTAGCCTAGTCCATGGCTGAATAAATGAAAGTATAACAGATAGAATCAGATTTGATTTTTACACAGTTTACTTTGACATTGAGTTTTATAATCAATCAGATCATTGATTCTACAGTGGAATCCTGTCAATTTATGGTAATTTCAGGTATCAGAGTCAGCTTAATTATGTATGTTATCAGCCTTTAAATGAGGCCAGGCACAGGGGCTCACACTTGCAATCCTAGCATTCTGGGAATTCAAGGCAGGAGAATCACCTGAGGCCAGGAGTTCACGATCAACCTGAGAAATAGTAAGACTTTGTCTCTACTAAAAAGAGAAAAATTAGCGAACATGATGGTACACATCTGTAGTCAGTTGAGAGGCGTGAGGATCCCTTGAGAGGAGGATGAGGTTGAAGTGAACTATAATGATGCCACTGCATCATGGTGAGATCCTGTCTCAAAAACAAAAACAAACATGTGGTCAATAAATTCTGCCCCTCCCCTGCCTTGGGACAGCCCTGGTTCACAGGTGTCCCCTATGCCATGGTGATTTGTTGGTGTTCATCTGCTGGCACTGAGATAGCAGAAATACCCCTCTGTTCCCTTGGGATGGGCAGAGCAATGGGATGGAGTCTCTGGGTCCTGCCAGTCTCCTCTGCCAGTCTCCTCTTCCATCCTGGGCCCCAGAAGTGCATGCTGCTCTCTCTGTTGCCTTCAAATATTGACAAATACTGAGTGTGTCAGAGCTATACTCTTTCAAAGCCCAGATCGAAAATGAGGCAGAGGTTTATTGCCACTCTTGAACACCAAATGGCAAACCCCCCCGCCCCCCACCCCCCTGCAAGGAGATGGGGGTGGAGGGGAAGCAGGGTGCTGCTCCTGGCTTCTTCCTTGCTCCACACTCTCTCTGCATCCTCTCTTGTTCGGGTTCTCTGGAAGGCACAAGAAGCAAGCCTCTCTGTTCTGCTGGTTTCCATCAATACCTTCTACCCAGGCAAAGAGAGTCCACCAAATAGAAGTCTGCATGGAAGGTGAGCTAGAGGAAGAGGCCTGGGGCAGTCGGGCACCACAGCCACCATGTGTCCCATGTTAGTCTATACCCTGTGTCTGAGGGTTACCTTGCCTCTACCGCCACAAAAATTTCTCTAGTTCCTTCTCTGGACGCATGTTTGTTACTTATTTTTCTCCCTTGGAAGATGGAATCTGAAGGGGTTCGTAATTCCAAATTTGACTCTTTGCCCTCTCCCCTTACCCCCATTCTTTGATCTCAGATATCCTGTACATGAAGTGCTGCCCTGTTCCAGACCTTATGGGTTGGATAGAGCCCCATCCAATTTATGTGTTGAACTCTAGCCCCCAGTATGCAAAATGTGACCCTACTTGGGAATAGAGTTGTTAAAGATATAATTGGTTCAATAAAGATGAGGTCATACTGAAGTATGGTGGGCCACAGTGCAGGGTGACTAGTGGTTTTATAAAAAAGGGAAATTGGACACAGACACACACACAGAAGAACACTGTGTGAAGGTAAAGGCAGAAATGGAGGTGATGCTTCTACAAGCAAAGGAAAGCCAGAGATTGCTAACAGATCGCCAGAAGGGAAGAGAGAGGCCTGAGACAGATTCTCTCTCAGAGCCTCAGAAGGAACCAACCCTGTCAATACCTTGACCTTGGACTGCCAACCTCCAGAACTGTAAGATGATAAATTCTGACGTTTAAGCCACCCAGTCTGTGGTTCTTCATTACAACATCCCTGGAAGCCTCATGTAGAGTGCATATATACTGTTTTTTCTAGGAAATCACTCTCCCTCAACTACTACAGGAGCAGCCATGTTGAACAACATGGCCCTGCCCCCCCCCCCCACAGCCCCACGCCTGCTTGAATTCACTAGGAGTTAGCATTTAAGAGCAGAGAGCAAGTCTCCAGTGACTGAAGCTGAAAAATGTAAAACTCAGGACTGCCATCAGGCATGTCCTCTACAACACAAAGGAAGCCAGTTTGCACAGGACAAAGCTGGCACCCGGAGCAGCAAGGACAAAGCTACGGGAAGAGCTGAAGACTTTCCAGCCCTGGCTCCAACAGTGCCTGAGGCCTCAGCTTTGTCTGAACTTGGCTGTGACTTGAATTCCAGGATACTGCAATGACCATCTGGTAAATTTTTAAGAATTATTTTTTGTTTAAGCTGATTCATATATAGTTTATAGCATGTGCAACTCATACCTCTACTTAATGAATTCTCTAAAACTCAGGCACTCTTATTTTCATAATAAGTGCAAGATTGCTACTCTAAGTAAGCTACTATATTCTTACAAGACATGGGCATGGGATTCAGAATAGAGCCTTAATAAAAACTAATCTTAGCCAAAAAAATATATAGTAAGTTTTGTGGGAACATTCTTTCTTAGATTAAGCTTTAGGCCACCATAAAATGAAAGAAATTGATTTCTGTACCTTTTAGTTTAAAACCACAAATAATTTATTAGAAGACAACTTTTATCTTTTATTAACATATGGAAATGTTTGTTAACCCATAAAGACAGTTTAGTTCCTTCATTAAGATAAAAGTCATTTTACAGGGTTGATTGGAAAGTCAGTGAAAGAGTCATTTTGACTATTTATTATGTTTTCATTAGCTTTATTTTCAAAAGTATAGTAATCCTGTGATAAATTTCAAATTCCTGGCATTTTGCCTAAGAAAATAGTTGCTATTGTGGTATTAACAATAGCAATTTTTTCTGTCTGCCTATTACAACTTTTTTTTTTTTTTTTTTTAATCTCAGAAAATAGGCCAGGTGTAGTGGCTCACACCTGTAATCCTAGCACTCTGGAAGGCTGAGATGGGTAGATTGCCTGAACTCACGAGTTCGAGACCAGCCTGAGCAAGAGTGAAACCCTGTCTCTAAAAAAAATAGTCAGAATTGTGGTAGGCACCTGTAGTTTCAGCTACTTGGGAGGCTGAGGCAAGAGAATTGCTTGAACCCAAGAGTGTGAGGTTGCTGTGAGCTATGATACTATAGCACTCTACCAAGGGTGACAAAGTGAGACTCTGTCTCAAAAAAAAAAAAGAAAGAAAAGAAAAAAGAAAATAATTACTTAATTTTAATCCTGATTTATACAAAATGGCTTCTGATATGTCTACAGGTACAATCTCAAAGATCACCAGCATTAGAATAGAATAAACAAATGAAATTTGATGCTAGAGATTAGGAAATAAAATTCAGCAATTTTCATGCTATATTACATGGTAATCAGGAAATGTATTAGCTTTCTGCTACTGCATAATAATTTACCCCAGAATGTAGTGGCTTAAAACAGCATTAAGTATTTATAATCTTACACAGTTTCTGAGGGTGGGGAATTCGAGAGCAGCTTAGCTGGATAGTTCTGGCTCAAGGTTTCACCTGAGGTTGCAGGGGAGGCATGTGCCAGGCGTAGGTCGTCTGAAGGTTTGACTGGAGCTGGAACAAGCAGTCCCAAGGTAGCTTGCTCATATGGCTGGCAAATGAATGGTGGCCGTCCACAGGAGGCTTCTAGTCCTTACCACAGGATCGTCCCCATTGTGCTGCTTGAGTGTCCTCGTGACGTGACAGCTGGCTTCACCCAGAGTAAGTGATGCAAGAAGAGAGCAAAGATAGAGGCTGCAGTTCTTTATTTAAAGACCTAGCCTTGGGTGCCACATGCTGTCATTTGCATAACATCCTTCTGGTTTCACAGATCAGCCCGATATAATGTGGGAGAGTGACAATACTGGGAGATAAAAATCATGGAAGGGCATCTTGAGGCTTTTCTATTTTTACTCTCTATATTAATGAGAATTTTTTGTTTGTTTGTTTGTTTGTTTTTGAGACAGAGGTTGCACGTTGTCACCCTTAATAGAGTACCGTGGCATCACAGCAAAATCAAACTCCTGAGCTCAAGCAATTCTCTTCCCTTAGCCTCCCAAGTAGCTGAAACTACAGGCACCTGCCACAGCACCCAGCTATTTTTAGAGGGGAGGTCTTGCTCTGGCTCAGGCTGGTCTCAAACCTGTGAGCTCCAGCAATCCACCCACCTCAACCTCCCAAAGTGCTAGAATTATAGGCTTGAGCCACTCCACCCAGCCCCAAGAATAAAATTCTTGTGTAGAAAAATATGTAAATGCCTTTCAAAATGAACATATTTGGAAAAATATGAACAAAATTAATAATAGAGTCATAGAACTCTGGATTCGGAAAGAAACTTAGTAAATAGCAAGTTAGTGACTGAATCAGGCTTAGATCCAGGCCTTTTACCCCTGGTTAGTGAGTGGTAAATAAGTTAACCTAGAAATAAATAGCCCTTTCAATGTTCTTATAGCACTCCTTCCTACTACAGAGGCTGGTGAGCCAGAGTGTGATGCCAAACTCCCTTGCAGCTAGGGTTTTGCAGATGATTAGGTTCAGGCGATCAGACTGCTGATCTGGACATTGGAAATGATATAGAAAATGGGTGGCTGCAATTTGTGCTGCTGCTGTTGGCAGAGGTGGCAGAGTTAGCAGAGGTCCTGATGCTCTGGTCACTACTGTGGTCAGAGGCAAGAGGTGGGAGGACTCAGAGGAGTTAGTAAAGACCTGTCAGATGTCACGTAGCTTTCAGGGTAATAGTTGCAGCAGTGGCTCACACCTGTAATCCTAGCACTCTGGGAGGCCAAGGCTGGTGGACTGCTTGAACTCACAAGTTTGAGACCAGCTTGAGCAAAAGAGAGACCCCATCTCTACTAAAATAGAAAACCTGAGGCAAGAGGATCACTTGAGCCCAAGAGTTGGAGGTGGCTGTGAGCTATGTTGCCATAGCACTCTATCCAAGGCAACAGCTTGAGACTCTGTCTCAAAAGAAAAAAAAAAAAAAAAAAAAAAAGTTGCAGCAGTGGTCTCCTGATCTCTGGAGAGCAAATTGTTCCTGGAGCCAGCAATTTCAGTGGTGATTGCCACAATCAGGAAGCTGGGGAGTGAACAGTTAGCAGCCCCCATGGAGGACTAGCTCTGTGAGTTCTTGGAGGCATTCTTGCATTCCAAGCCCAGAACCATTATTTCAGACCTTCGATTTTGTAAGGTGCCTACAATTTTGTAAGCACCTAATTCTCTGGGTTAAATCATGTTCTCGCCAAATATAGTGGTACCTATTATCTGCACCTAAATTCTATTACAAAGCATGCCAATATGTAAGAATGAGAAAAGCAGCCTGGCATTTGGAGATTGGCCCAGCACTCATAGCTGAGTCCCACTGTTGTTAGGAACTACCCTGGCACTTGTAGACAGGCCATGGTGTTCTGTGGAACATAAACAATTTCTCAGAATGTCAGCAGAAGCCAAGGTCACACTATTGACCACAACAGGTCAAGATATAAACAAGACTACTACTCTGTACCATGTTTGAACACAGAAAAAAATATAGTGTCCAAACCATGAAAATGACCAAACACCCCTACTGCTTGCTAATCTGAGTGATTGCCACCTCTTTGTCAATTAGAACTTTAGCCTCTCCTCCTTCTAGATAAGATTTATTAAGATACCCAATCACAGAAATAATCCCTTTGCCTGGAAGCATCCAGGCCAGACAAAAGCCTATCTCCCTTATCCCTCTCCAAATCACACAATGCAAGCCTGTAAGTCCTAGAGCTCCCTCTTTCTAAAAGGGCTCCTCATGTGTCCCCATCCAGTTTCCTTCCCCAAGACAAGTGACAAAACCAACAGATGTGGTCCTACTGATGTTTGGCTGAAAGGTGTCAACACACATAAGAAAGGGTCCTTTTTTTAATAGAGACAGAGTCTCACTTTATGGCCCTTTGGTAGAGTGCCATGGCATCACACAGCTCACAGCAACCTCTAGTTCCTGGGCTTAAGCGATTCTCTTGCCTCAGCCTCCCAAGTAGCTGGGACTACAGGCGCCCGCCACAATGCCCGGCTATTTTTTTGTTGCAGTTTGGCCGGGGCTGGGTTCGAACCCGCCACCCTCGGTATATGGGGCCGGCGCCCTACTCACTGAGCCACAGGCGCTGCCCAAAGGGTCCTTTCTTTTTTCTTACCTATTTGTAATTTGTGTAATCTCGTCTGGTGTGAGTATCTGAATATTCTGTATGTTTCCTTCATGAAATAAAGTGGACTGTCAATGGTTTGACAGATAAACTCTAATTCATCAAGTATAGTTATATAAGTAGAACAACAAGGAAAAGTGGAGGAAATTTCTATGGTAATAATAAATGTCAAAAGTCACCTCAAATCTTGGGGTTTTTTTGGAAAGAAGCTGCAGAACCTGTAAAAGACTATATCAATCAGCAAAAAACGAGATATGTCACAAAACATTTTTTAAAAATCCAACAGTAACTAGGCAAATCAATGCTTAAATTAGCACAAACTGGTAAAAATAAGCATCCCTAAATTGATTTTTCCATATATTTGCCTGGAGGCAGACAAAGTGTAGGAGGAGTTGGATTGTTGCCAGACCTAAGGCATTTTTCTGAGCTCCATCAACTTCTATTAATGGCCTGTGACGCCATTCTGGCCCCAAGCCAGCCGCCCAACACTTTGATTTGTTCAGCTGGCTGGCTGGAGGCAGGCATTGCATCAGAAACCTGGCACCACAAACAGCACTGATTTAAGCAAAGTACCTCAACTGACTTCCTGTGACACCAGCACTGAGCACGTGGCCTCTGCCCTGGGGCCTGTTGGTGTAAAGGTAAACTGACCCTCCAAGTCACAGAGCCCCCCAAACAGCTGTCAACAGCCAGAGTGGAAATTAACCCCCAAACAGCCTGGGGGGGGGCGGGGGGGGGCATTAGTTCTATTTCATTTAGGTAATATGGTGGACTCACAAATTTATTTTTAAAGGTATATTGGCTTTTTCTGGATTCTCTGTTTCATGAGTTGTCCCAAACTACATTCAGTAGTTTGTCCTGGCGTGAATTCCAAAGTATTGGTTTAAAGGCCATCCAGCAACTGCCTAAGGCATTCCTAAGGGCAGCAAAGGTATCAGTGCTCCTAGGCTGCTGTGGGCAGGTGTGCGCACACATCCTTTCCCCAAGTTAGAGCAAGAGAAAGGAAGAGGGGGAGAAGGCAAGGGGGAAGGGACACAAAATAAAATACTTTATCTGAATGCAGGCTTCTTAAATATGAAAAGCCTACAGGTAATGGATGAAATGAACGTTCTATCCCATAAGGACTTCTAAAGGCAGAATTAAACACACTTCCTATAGCCCCAAGGAACAGGACAAAAGACCTTAGAGAAAAACTGAGGAAATCTGGATAAAGCATGGACTTTTGTTAATAGTAATGTATTAGTATTGGTTCACTAAAATCAGCTAAGTATGGAAAGATAAATCTCACGTGTTCTCATTCACATGTGGGAGCTAAATATTAAAAACAATGATTGATCTCATGGAGACAGAGGGTAGAAGGGTAGTTATCAGAGGCTGGGAAAAGTTCCGGGGGTCGGTGGGACAAAGCGGGGATGGTTAATGGGTGCAAAAATATAGTTATAAACTATAAAATATAGTTAGAGTGTTAGAATGAACATTTGATAGAACAACAAAGTGGTTATAATCAAAAATAAGTTAGCATATGCTTTGAAATAACTAGAATAGTGGAATTGGCATGTTTCTAACAGAAGGAAATGTTAATGCCTGAGGTGATGGATACCCTGATTCACATTGTATGCCTAGACCAAAACATCACATGTACCCTATAAAGATATACAACCATTATGTGCCCATAATAATTAAAAATAAAATTTTTTTTAAATGTATACAGTTCACTACTTGTTACAAATACATCAACTGGTAAAAAATGTTAATACTAGGGAAATTGTGTTAAGTAGTGAGAAACATCTGTACTATTTTTCCAATATATAATATATGTATATATATGATATGCATATTTATGTACTTCCAATAGATTTACTTTAAAATAATCTGGGAAGTAAGGGGAGATATTGGGGGGATATTGACAGAGGAAACAAGATTAGTTATGACTTAATAATTGTTGGAATTGGGTGACGAACACATGGATGGATACAGTATCATATCCCCTTCTACTTCCATACATGTTTGAAATCCTCCAGAGTAAAAAACTCAAAAATATATAACTCCCTTAAAGTGAGAACTAAGAAGATATGTATACAATATAATATACTTAAGATATATATACATCTCTTATAAAAATCATTTTATATGTACACGTAAGTATACATAAACAATTAACCCTCCATATCTGCACATTTTGCATCTATAGATTCAACCAAGTATAGATCAAAAATATTTAGAAAATATTTTTAAAAAATGAATAATAATGCAAATTTTAAAATGCAGTATAACAATCATTTAGGTAGCATTTACATTTTATTAGGTATTATAATTAATTTAGAGATGATGAAAGTATACAGGAGGATGTGTGCAGATTATATGCAAATGCTGCACCATTTTATATGAGGGACTTGAGCAACCTTGTAGTTTGGTATCCACAGAGGTCCTGATACCAATCCCCCATAGATACCCAGGAATGACTGTATGGTCTTTTGTAGATACATACGTATATAAACCAATTTACATATACATATATATGCATATAAACCATTTTATGTATATATACATATATACAAAATAGTTTTAGCAAGAGACATCTCTTTATTAGCAATCAGTAGGAAGAACTCTAGCTGAGCTGCTTTTTCTCTATCGGTATGTATACACACTATGCAGCTGAAGAGTAGCATATTTCATTGGTGTCGAAGGGTGTAGACCTCCCATTTTGTAGGGCAAGCCTATGGTGTTGGTTGTGTCAAAGCATATGCTTCAGTGGCACTGTATTAGAGCAAGTCCCAACACCCCCTTCCCTGTATCATCTCTGGCAGACATTGGCTTCTTCAAATGAGGTCAGAGCCATGGGAGCCATAGCTTTGGAAGAACATTTTTCTCAGTGTGGTGTTAAAGCAGGCAGCTCAAGTTCTGGGCTTGATCTGGGTAAAAGCTCAGTGACATGGAGCAGGGACTGACGAGCTCCTCTGTGTTTAGCCTGTCATCCCCCTCACAGCAGCTAGAACAGTGCCAGAAGCAGATGGTGCCCAGTAATAAGAGAGTGCCGGCAATCAAGCACCTCCTCTCCCTGCAGCCCTTTTAGGTGAGAGGCACCAGCATCCATTCAGGTTCCCAAACAAAAAACCTGGAAGCCATTCTCCATGACACCTCCTACTCCTTAATCTTCTAAATTCCAATCAGTCTCCGAGTTCTTCACATTCTGCCCTCTTCGCTTCTTTTACAATTACTTTCATCTCTCCGTCCCTTTTGCCCAATGAAGGTTCAAACCTTTATTCTTCATCACCTGGACTATTGCAATGGTCTCCTATTTAGCCTACCCCTGTCTTCAATCCCTCAGTCTACTTCAACACTGCCACAAAGATGAATAAGATAATTATCTCGCTCATTTTCTGTAAACCTCCTCAATATTGCCCCACAGCTTTTAGGATAAAGACTTTACTTCTTAGTCTGGGATACAGGGTCATCTGCAACCAGCCCTCTGCATACCACTCCTTCCTTTCATGTCCCATTCACCACCAAGTTCAACTGCTTGTAGTTCCCAGAATGTGCTTTTGCTCCTTAGTGTCCTCCTTCCAGAAATTCTGGTCTTCCCTGTCCTTTAGGTGATCACTACCATATGTTTCAAGACTGGCTCCAAACATCATCCTTAATGAAAACTGGGGGTCCTCCAGCCCACTCTCCACTCATAGAATTCTGCGTATAAAGCCCCCTTTCGAATTGGCACATAGGCATTGTCTGTGCCAGCCACAACTCCCTTCCCCCTCTGCATCCCAACTGTACCCCAGGTGCACCGGCAGCCAATGACTGAACTTGTAGTTTAGCAGGGGGACAGCGCTATGAATTCATAGCCCATTAATGGCAGTATCTTTTCTTTCCTGTCTTGCGAGTATTGCATCCAGCATAGCACTGGGCACATATCGGGCACGTAATAAATGATTGCCAAATAAACAAAGGCATAAATGATGCTGTAGTTCAGAATACCATCTTATTAAATATTATGAATATATTTATTTCAGGCATAGTTTGCAAACAAGCAATGTGTTAGAATCTCAGAATTTCACATCTGATAAAGCATGAAGTGGCTCAGTGAGTCAAGCTGGTAAATCTCCAGCTGATGATAAATTGCTCTTGAGACCCTCATTACAGGCAGCCTTGGGGAGAGGCACAGCCACTTACACTTCTTGGAACCACTAATGCCTGCTCACTGCAGAAAGGCAGCAGAGTTGGGAGGACCCATAGCAAGACATCTATTGAAAACAAGTTGTGGTTTCATTCTGTGCGTGGACTTCTGTTCAGAGAAGGGAAATTCCTCTTACATTTGTGAGAGCCAAATAACACATTCACGGGAGAGAAGATAGTGGTAGAAAGCCTAGCACTGGACACGTGAAAAGGAGGCAGCATCCTAGAACTGGCTAAGCGCATGCCTTGGCACAGGAACATTGGTGGCAGGCAACCAAGGTTGGGGAGTGCTTCTGCTGCATCATTTCCTGCTGGGATTGCAATATGAAACAGTTCTTGGTAACCGGTGCATCATCTGTTATGCTTGGCAATACCCTTTAGTAAGTACTGGTTGCATGCTCGTTAACTTGTGAATTCTTTGGAAGAGAGTAGAACATAAAAAGCCTTCAAGTTCCTCGTGTCCTCCCCTCACAGAAGTTAACTCAGGGCAGTGGGAAGCATTAAGCTGCACACCCAGGCATGGGCTAGAGAACTTAACAGACCGCGAGCTGAGGCCAGCTGAGTACTGGGTGGTTTCACTTCTGGTACATTGGTTCACTTCACCAACAGGGCTATTTTGGTCTATTTCAAGGAAGAGGAAATCAGATCCTAGAACACTATTTCAGAACAACAGAAGGAAAAAGAAAAAAGATTAAACCATATCTCTTGGAGAGAGAAATAAAAATTGTGGATTTTATTTGAAAGTGTTCCCATTCCCAAAACTCCAATACTATCAGACTGACAAAAATTAGAAGGAAAAAAAAATCTTCTTGGGGTTTCAGAAAATGCAGTACATTTATTCTTCCTCTCAATTCTTAATTTATCACTTGCTTTCTTCAAGTACCAAGTCCAGTAAATGTCCTTTAAGTGGAAAGAAAAAAAAAAACATTAACGAATGCCAGAAAACAGTCTCCCAGCCAACCAGCCAAACCACAAGCATCTCAATGAAATATGATTTCATTTTTAACAATATAATGAACTAAAGATATCAAAGAGAAATATAAGAGAAGAAGAAAATTTGACTTATTATAACCACCAAATTAAAAGAATTTTCAACTTCAGATTGTTTGGAAAATACAGATGAATTCAATGATGAAATTCTGAATCCAGTGTTGACAAAATTAAGATGTTTAAAGATCAATGAACTCTAAACCTTTACATGGGTTCACCTACCCTGAGTCCTTCGAAATTCACTCACCAGTTTCTGCATTTTCCTTATCTGTGAAATGAAGCCAAGGAGGCTGTATCATGAATTGAGAAACTAAAGATTGCTTAGGGCAAAAACTTTACTGCTGTAACCTCTGTGTTTCCTCTGTGCTAACTCAGAATTTAAGCACATCAACTAGGGAGGCCAATGGTATGAACTTATGACCAACGATGGCCTGTGATCCCTGAAGCTGGGGGAAAATGAGAATCCATAACTACTCAGGTGACATCTTTTCCGAGAAGTTTTCTCTAACCTGCCCCTCAGCCCAGGAGTAAAGGCTTAGACCCCTCCTTTGTTTTCCCCAGACACGTGGGTGTATCTCCCCTACTGCATTTAAACAGGTTATTGTCATGCAATGCAACACAACGCACAGTGTCTACTGTCTCTCTCCTTAGACTATGAACTTTAGACCAAGGATATCTTTACTTCCCTTGTACCAAATAGAAAGGCTGGAATGTTAATTCACTGACTGATAGGAATGCTTCCTTTCTTGCATCTGAAGAACTCAGATCACTTTAGTTGTTCTACCCTGTGGTTATATCACTTTTACTATGTACTACCAAATAGAATACACTTTTTCCCCAGGATGTAAACAGTTCTGTAAACAGAAGCTAACTACATCTACAACAGTGCTTCCCAAACTTCTGTACACATGCAAACCACCTGGTGATCTTGTTCAAATGCTGATCTCCATTCAGTTGGTCTGGAGAGGGGCCTGTGAGTCTCTCTTTCTTTTTTAAATGTAGATTTATTTATTTTTTGGAGACAAGGTCTGTGACGCCCATGCTGGAGTGCAGTGGAATGATCATAGCTCACTGAAACCTCGAATGCCTAGGTTCAAGTGATCCTTCATCTCAGCCTCCCAAGTAGCTAGGATCATCATGCCAGGCTAATTTTTTAACTTTGGGGGAGAAAGCAAGGCAGGGTCTCACTATATTGTCCAGCCTGGTCTCAAGCTCCTGGCTTTAAGTGATCCTTCTGCCTCAGCCTCCCAAAGTCCTGGGATTACAGGTGTGAACCACATCTGCCATTCTAACAAGCTCCCAGGTGACACCAGTGCTCTTAGTCCACAAAGTAACAGTGGCTTGAGCCAGAGGGAATTTAATTTAATCCTGAAAAGTCGAGAGATTAGCAGTGTAGGGTTGGTATGAGGGTTCTGCCACACCTCCAGGGGCCCAGGCTCTTCCGTCTTTCTGCTTTACACCCTAGGTATGGTTTGCCTCACAGACGCCTCTTTTCCCAGCATGGCAGCTGCCCACTCCAGCCATCACTTCCGTACTATAGTCAGCGATGAGGAGGAAGCACCAGGACAAGGGCGCTTGGCTGCACAGCCCCTTCTAAAGGAGCTTTTCTGAGGAACTCACTCTATAACTTTCACTCGTATCTCATGGACCAACACGTAGTCACCAAGTCCACAAGCTATCTTATCGAGAGCTCGAAAATGTGGTTTTCCAGTTGGGGCTACATTGCTAATTACCCTGAAATGAGTTTCTCTTAGTAAGGAAGAAGGGGAGAAAAGATGCTGAGTGGACACTGACAGTCTCTACTGTTAATTGAATGAGGTTATCATGGAACCCCTGAGTTACCCATGGCCTTAACTTCTGGACTGTGTCCCATTCCTGAAGAGAAAACCGTTGCCTATTAAGGAATCTGTGAGAAGTCAGCCATCTTTGTGGCAAGTTGAGGCTCAGAGGCTCCCTGATATCCCTTCTTGCCTGAGGCCATCATCACTCTTGGCTCTGAACTCTAAAGGAAGATGTGGTGGCTTGGGGGACCAGCTCTTCAGACCCATGCCGCTTTCTCTTTGAAATGACATTAGTTTTCAATGTTTAGTTTGGTTCACAGGGTTTTCTTGTGTCCTTGATTTCTCAGGTGCCAGGGAAACACTGTGACGTCGGCTGAGATCCGGGCTCAAGGATGCTGACAGGATTTCTAGGCTTCTTGTCCCTGAGGTTGTGGCTTATAAATAAGGGAGTGAGTCCAGAGGGAATGTGTTGTTTTTCCTGCTTGGTGCCAATCAGTTCATTCCTTGAGTAGCAGTGGTGTCACCCAAGGTGAAGAAACAATCCCAGCCCATTGATCTCAGCCTGAGCAATTACATTCTCTGCCTGGCTCTTTGCCCAGGACTTCCAAGGAGCAGGCAGGGGCCAAGAAGCAATATACATTCCTGAAAGGGAGGCTTCATGAGGGATTAAAATGACGGCGCCTGTCTGCGGCTCACAGGCAGTAACAGAACACAGGCAGGGTACTCTCTGAGGTGGTCACCCTGTGCCCTGAGTCATGATGTGAAAGACAGGGAGAGTGCAAATCAGAAACCAGCTTTCTCCTCCCATCTCACAGAATTTACCCCTCCAAAATTTTAATCTGAAATAACAAAAAACAATTTTCAGGTGGTCAACAAACATATCCATCTATTACTACTAAGACTTCATTCCTTAAAAATAATTGGTATAAAGTAATCAGAAGTATCATTTAAAAGAAATGTAACCTATTGATATGAGTTCAACCATCAGATTTTGGTGGGGACGAGGGTAATCCACAAACCCATATGGGTGCCAAGCATCACTGTAAACTGAACGTGTTTTCCACATATATGTAGTACTATTTTTCAAGTCCTAGAGGTATAGTTTTGAATAATTGAAGGCAAAATTATTTTAAAATGCAATTAAATTTTTAATTAAGAAAATATATTATGGCATAAAGCAATCACTAGATACTAAAAATATGATCCCCATTATATGAAAAAATGTAGAATTTAAATGTTAAAAAGAGATCCTTATACTTGAGTACATTGGGACCCTCTGTTCTATAGTAGCAGGGCATAAACATTTCTACTTTAAGTTGGGCTTTGTCTATTGAGTTGGATCTAGAAGTTGGTCCTTCCGTGTGATTTATCTTAGATAATGTGGAGTAAGTGGGTGAACCCTGGCAATGGTATCCATAAATGAGAAACAGAAGGCTTAGAGACTGGAAATTCAAAGGAATTTGATACCTACATCCCTTTGGCCTTGTGGGCTTGAGTTTCACAAAGGAGGGGCAGAGAAGCTTGCTTTATGCACTCATAAACCAGTTATTAAGAGTGTACCATTTGCCAAAGTACTGTTCTAGATGACTGGAATACAACAGTGAATAAGAGACCAAAACCCCCCATATTTCTTAAGCTTTCGATCTTTGTTATGAACCAGACTCTCCCCATGTGCTATCCCCCAGCTGAATCACCTAAACCAGCACACCAGTTTTGACAGTAGAACAAAGATTCTAGGACCAGAAAGTGTTTACAGATAACTGAGGAATTCCGTAATCCCGTTGCTAAGTCTCAGCATGCTATAGTCTACTGTTGTCTTTTTCATTTCTCTTCCAGGAAATAGTGAAACTAACTTTGAGGCCAGGTGCAGTGGCTCACATCTGTAATCCTAGCAGTCTGGGAGGCGAAGATAGGAGGATTGCTCAACTACAGGAGTTCGAGATCAGCCTGAGCAAGAGTGAGACCTTATCTCTACTAAAAAGAAAAATTAGCGGGGCATTGGTCATGCCTGTAGTCCCAGCTACTCAGGAGGCTGAGGCAGGAGGATCACTTGAGCCCAGAAGTTGCAATGAGCTAGCCTGATGCCACAGGACTCTACCCTGGGACAACAGAATAAGTCTCTGACTCAGAACAAAAACAAAACAAAAAAAGGAGGAAAAAATGAACTTTGAATACCTAGAATCACTGTAAATCTCATTCTGCCCCCAGAATGACTGTAGACACCATGAAAGTATTATTTCCAAAGGCAATATTAATTTTATTTTAAAAAGAAAAAAAAAATTCACCTCTATTTCTCAGAAACTTCATGCAGACATTTTACTTTTAATTAAGTAAATATTTTATTTTTAAAATGTGTCATAGGGTGCCATTCAGAGGGTGCAACTACTCTGTCTGTATTCTGTTCCAGAGAGGAGCCCTTTGCCAAGATTCCCAAAGGAAGGTGGATGATACAGATTGCTCGTTCTTGTGTGTAAAGAAGACTTGAGGCTCAACTAGAAATACATACATGTGCACACATGGTCAGCCTGGTAAATGGACATCAGCATCATCAGTCATCCTTGACAGAGGAAAAAATAAGTGTATTGAAAATAGGTTTCTTAAACAAAAAAAAAAAAGAAAGAAAGAAAGAAAATAGGTTTCTTTGCCTGCCCTCTGGCTTCTTCCATACTTGAAGCCATTCTTGGTCCCCATCCTGAAATCCCTGCCCTATCACTAAAGAATGCAGCTGTGGCTTCCTCTTCTTCTTTCTTTTTCCCTCAGTCATTCAACAAACACTGACTGGTCCAGGCCCTGGGCTACCCACTGAGGATACAGAGCAGGTGCCTAAGGGAAGAGGGCTCTTCTACACGGGCAAAAGATTGAAAGGTAATATTTCATTCATGATTGATTTCTAAGAAAATTATGAGGGCTTGCTTCCAGATTTTTGAAAGTAGTTCTACCTTTCCCAGCTTCTCAGGGGGCTGAAGCAAGAAGATCACTTGAGCCCAAAAGTTTGAGGTTGCTGTGAGCTATGATGCCATGGGACTCTATCCAGGATGACAGAGGGAGACTCTGTCTCAAAACAAAAAGAAAAGTACTCTGGGTGGCCAAAGCTGGTGGACTGCTTGAGCTCACAAGTTTGAGACCATTTTGAGTAAAAGCAGGAAGTCTTTAAAAAATAGCTGAATGTTGTGACAGGCACTTGTAGTCCCACCTACTTGTGAGGCTAAGGCAAGAGGATCACTCGAGCCCAGGAGTTTGAGGTTGCTATAAGCTATGATGGCACAGAACTCTACCAACAGTGACAAAGCGAGACTCTATCTCCAAACAAAATAAATCTGTCTTAAATTTTATATTTAAGATAAAAAAAATATTCAATGAACTCCTCCCCATGTGATTTGAGAGTGCATGTTCAGATTTCATAAAAAGAACACAGGCCACCTGGTTTTGAATCCTGGTCCCATTCACTCACATTGTAAAGTAATATTAGGCAATTCATTTAATCTCTTTTTGCCACAATATGTTGTAAGGATTTAGTGGGTTAATGTATGTAAAGTGCTTATTATCTGTGTATGTACATGTTAATAATTACCTTTTACCTATTTTTAAAATTTATTTATTATTAAATCATAGCTGTGTACATTAATGCAGTCATGAGGCACCATATTTTTTTTACCTATTTTAAACTGGAGCCAGGCACAGTGGCTCAGGACTGTAGTCCCAGTACTTTGGGAGGCTGAGGCAGGAGGATCTAAGAGCTCTAGGTTGATGTGAGCTATGATAGTGTCACTGAACGCTAGTGGTGACAGAGCAAGAGCCTGTCTCTTAAAAGAGAGAAGGAGAGAGAGAAAAAAAGAAACTGAGTTGATGTTTCTGTTACCCAAATGACTCAGAATTGCTTTTTCACTGAAAGTTTTATTCCTTGATTTTTTTTCCCCATGACAAAATGGTCCAGGATCCAAAATGCAGCACCAGGAGGACCTCATCAAAACATTATGTGCCTAGTTACTTAATAGGTAAAGTGTTGTTATTAACATATCGTGAAAGCAAAAAAGTCAAGTGAGTAGACACAAAAGTCCGGTTCAGTGTGCCTGCCTGTTCACAGGGAGCAGAACGAGAGTGAACCCTGCCTGAGCCTGGGAGCTCAGAGCCAGGCAGCTCTTCAACCAGAAAAGGTAAGTGAGCCAGCCAAGAGGATGGCCGCTGAGCTTTTCACCAGCCAAGAGGATGGCCGCTGAGCTGGCATTTGCCTCAGTCAGGCAGGGAGGGGATGCATGTAATGCCCCCTGCCTCTCACTTCCTCCTGCATCTGTGGTAGGCAGAGCCACCACATCGGTGTAGCCACTCCTCTGGGCCCCAGGGATATCTCAGGTTCCCTCTGAACATGATGATGTTTTAGGTAGGTTTTGCCCTGACCACTGTCATTGGGACCAGAGACATAATTTGTAGGGCCTAGTGCAAAATAAAAAACTGGGAGCTGATGTTCAAAACCTATTAAAAATTTTAAGATGGTAAGAGCAAAGCATTCAATCAAATGCAAGGTCTTTAATCACAGGGCTTTGCACACAGGTCAGAAGCCCATGAAGTCAGCCCTGGCTGTCCTGGATCAGTTCCCTAGAAACACAGTGAATGCCTGAAGCCTGCACTGGGGAGCACTCCTGGAAGCCTACTTATAAGGAGGTGCAGGAAGCAGGCTGGGCAAGGTGAGACGCGGAACCGCGATGCGACTGAATCAGAGGCCTGGGTGATCCCAGGAGGAGCCCTGAGCCCCGGGGCTACAGTTGCCTCTACACAGTCCAGTGACCTCAGTCTTCATCCCACGAGCACATTGCACACGGAGCAGTCACTGCGTATAAGCCGCTCCAGAGAGGGGCCATGACCTTGGGCATCATGGATTTCTTTGTCTAAGGTCTATTCCCAAGGATCCAGACCAACACTTCAGCAGCCGGTACTCTGTATAGCAAGTACATACGTCCTGACAGGAAAGCTGAGCCAGGGCCACAGTGCTCACTACATATGCCACCCCAGTATATTGATGGCTAGTGTTTTCCATTCCTGAAATCCATGTGGCATTTGAGTGACCTGCTGGAACCAGCATGAGACAATCACTTCAATAATGTAAAACAAGGCAAACAGGAAGAAAAGAGAATACCAGGAAACCCGCCAGGAACAAGGCACCATTTCTTAGAGCCTGGAGCAGAAGATCTGAGCCACCCATATAGTAACAGGGGCCAAGTAGGTATTTTACAAAATCAGTGGCTTTTCTGTTTTCATCTTTGTTTCATTTTTCTATTTTTTTATAGAGACAGGATCTCACTCTTGCTCAGGCTGTTCTTGAACTCCTGGCCTCAAGCAGTCCTCCCATAATGGCCTCCCAAAGTGCTAGGACTATCGGCATGAGTCATCGCAACTGGCCCTTTTCTGTTCATTTTATTGTCTATACTTACTTTCTTGTGTTTTCCCTTTTTGCAGCAGAGAGAAGTTGGCCATTTTCAAAATGTACTCTACTGAAAACTAGGAAGGGAAAATGAGGGGCCAATTCTTTTTGACCTTTTTGAGCTTGAGAGACAGGGGAACAAGCATGTCCTCCAGGCAAGGCTGGAAGTGACACCTAGTCTGGAAATGGGAGAACTCCCAGGGCCAAGTGAACAGTCAGTAAGGATCAGGGACCCTCAGCCTGCGCCCTGGAACTCTCAGCCACTCAAACCTGGGAGGCTTCCACTCTTCTCCAAGTAAAAGAACAATTTCCTGTTCTATATAGCACCCTGAAGAGTCTATTTGAGATTCTAGTGTCAAGATTGCTGAGATAACAGATGTAAAAGTCTTATATATAATGGAGGCAATATTATATTATTGTTATACTAATAATAAGAGTCAACGTTTATTATTATGATAAGCACACCTTTGGGAATACTTTCAACCAAATGGCCCAGGTCAACACAAGTATTTTTTGGAGACTCTAGAAAACACAAAATGTGTTTATGTCTACAAATAAGAAAAAAAAAAGAAAAAAAAGATGTTCCAGCCACAAAGTTCAGAAATTAATCACTATAAATTAATTCTGATTAATTTATGATTGCACTTAAAAAGTTAAGTACAAGGAACTTCTGGTTGCTTTCAAATTGCAAAATTTATAGATCGACAGTTTATGGTTCTGTTTGCAACAAAAACTTAGCTTTTAAAGTAAATTTGATTAATTTCCAATGCACTAAAATAGGTATACTGATAAGCATTAATTATTCTAAAAATGCTTATTTCATGAAGATGACTCAATTATTTTTAATATTCCTAAATAACATGTGCTTATAAATGTCTATCTTTCAGATTTCTAATGTATTTTATTTTAATCTGGGGTTTTATTTCCTCAGAAATAAAGGCTTCCAAGTTTTATGTATGTGACTGAGGGAAAAGGCAGGTACCCAGAAATGGTTTTACCCTCTGGGCACCAGGGTCTCAATTGTTTATAGAGTCCCCTCTACAGAGAAAAACCAAAAGGGGAGAAAATACTGACCTGAGAAACAAGACCTGAGGCTCTGCCTCCCTTTCCTGAACCTACTGGTTCTGGGCCAAGGCCCCTTAGAAGTCCTAATTCATCCAGGACAAAGCCAGACTCCAGATTTCCTCTTCCACACTACCCTCTGTGCCAAGGAGAACCTTGATTCTACTACAGCCATATGAAGAAGTTCAAATAGGTTAAAAGAAAGAGATTCTGACCAGAGGCAGTTATGAGGAAAGACCCTTAAAGGACAGAAAGACCCTTAAATCCATTTCATTGCCTGCTCCCACTGACTTCTAAGGGCCCCAAAGAGCCCCTAAAACCTTTCAGTATTGAAAACTACTCTCCCATAGACGACTTGTTTTGCACAGGGCTGTTGTTGGGGTCAAAATGAGATCATAGCCAGAAAGCAAAGCAGAGTCTAAAGAGTCTATTTGAGATGCTGGTGCCAAGATTGCTAAGATAACAGATGTAAAAGTCTTGTATATAATGGAGGTGATATTATATTATTATTACTAATAATGAGTAATAATTATTACTCATTAGTAATTAGTTTATTAGATTCCAAGTACTAACAATTGCTTCTCTTGTTCATACTACTTTGTATATTTCTTGACAAGTAAACCAACAATAAAATTAGTATCTCCCAACAAGATGAACAGCTCCATGAAGGTAAGGTGTGTATCTTTTCTCTCTGCCTTTACACAAGGTAGAGCCTTAGTAAATATTTGTTGCTAAACGAACACAGCTTATTCTCCCAGGATACGAAGCTAAATGCCCCAGGAGAGTAATGAAGCTGGACAGTCTTCCAAAAGAACATCAGAAAAATGTGAAATGTATATAACAGGTAACATTCGTTGAGCCTTTCTACCAAGCAGTTATGGGTCTAAGTGCTTTACAAGCCTATGGTCCCTAGGAGATATGCACTATTATAACACTTTTTTTTTTTTTTTTTTTTTTTTTTTTTAAGAAAAAGAGCTTAACTTTTTTACCAGGGCGAGTGGACAGTACCATGGTCATAGCTCACTGCAGCCTTGAACTCCTGGGCTCAAGTGATCCTCAGCTTCCTGGGTAGTAGCAAACCTAGTGATTTTGATATCAGAAAGACACTGCCTTGTGTTTGGAAGGAATATTTCTTATCTGTCTGGGGCTTGGCTAAATAGAAAGAATGTATGTTTACTTTTTAAAGAAATCACAGAAAATCCTTCCATCCTTGGCCTGGGTACAGGCCTGTCTGGTGGTCATAGCCCCCCAGTACCCTATGAGCGCCTCAGCGAAAAAAGGCAGATTCTTGGTGTCTATTCCAGACCTGGTGAATCCAAATGTGAGGGTGGAGCTCTGGGTGTTTGCATCATTTAACAAATCCTCCACTTGAGTCCTTTGCCCTAAATCAGAGAAACTTTGCCTCTGGTTGCAAATAGAAATGGAGACCGAGAAGCCTGCGTTTTATATCCCAAGCAGGGGTGGTGGCTTCATAGAAGATTTAACTAAAATTCAAGACATTAATTCACTTCCTAATACATTCTTATATCCCTTTTCAGTGGTTTGACAGGGTTTTTAGAAATGGTCACACCACCATCCTATGCCCAGCCTTCACTCAACCTACATGTGTGTTGGGCTTGGGGCTGCAAGGCTCTGTGTGTGTGGTTTGACTCTATCCAGAACACCAAGATGCACAGACAAGCTGGGACTCAGGTTGCAAGGCCAGATTTCCATCCGCCGCTGGTGCCAACAACTCACTGCAGGCAGTCGCAAGCGTCCAGATTCCCTCAGAGGAAGCCAGATATCTGCTAGGCTTTCTTTGCTTTCCAGGCAGAGCTCTGCCAAGGACGTGTTTTAGCTGGCTCAACTGCCCTGGACTCTGCATATCTCTGGGATGCTATGCTAAGAAAAACATGGCCCAGGAGGTAGAAGGGAGGCAGGATTCTTGTCTGGTAGAACACAGGACCCCACAAGGGAAATGAGCTTCAGAGGTGCTGTTAGACCAGCAACCAGCATCTTCCCAAGACTGCCATGAACCCCTCAACATTTCCAGAGACCTATTGCTAGAAAGAACCAGAGTATGCCTGGGAGTTCCTGATTAACTCCTCTCTGTACATCAGGAGAGGAGGTGCAGGGGAGGAGGGGAGGGGTCTCCTTGTCTCTCTTACAGAAGGCTGATGTACAGGAAATCTGCTCTGGCCCTGTTGGGGTTTTGCAGTGGGGCTGAAACTCATAGATCACAGCATTCATTGACAAAGAATGGCTACAGTGAATGTGGCTATTCATCAATCACTTGTACAATGTAATTAATTACCTGATTCCTCTGATCTCACATCTACTTAGGAAGTTCTGCAAATCATTTTAGATACAATTCAAATTGCTCTCCTCTAAGATTCCTCCTCTTGACTTCTAGAGCAGCTGTGTCCAACCTTTTTGGCACCAGGGACCAGTTTCATGGAAGACAATTTTTCCACGGAAGTTGGGGAGTGGGCATTAGATTTAGATTCTCATAAGAAGCGTTCAACTTAGATCCTGTGAAGCTTCACTGACTCCTCGGCTGCTCGCCTCCTGCTGTGCACCCCGTACCAGTCTGTGGCCCCGGGGTCGGGGGGACCGCAGTTCTAGAGGATCTTTTAGTTAACGGTGAATGTCACCTGGTTCACTCAGATGTTTTATACATGGTGACATCTTCTCAGTCTCTTCTAGAGAAGCAAAATAGTGTCTTTCCCAGCTGTACATTTGCTGTGGCACCCAGAATAGAGGCTAATAAACAGTAGGTGCTCAGTAGAAGTTACATGACTAACAGCTTTGTATAGAAGAGAATAAACTCAGTCATGTGGATTATAATATCCAGCATTTAGTTACCGGCAGAAAGAGAAGTGAAAAAAAAATTACCAAATCATTTTATTGGGAGCCCCTGTAACACATACTAAATAAAGCATCTGCTGAAACAATAGCCTGGATTAATAGTATGAACTTTGACTCTGTGATATCTGATTGTCCTTAAAACTATCCTGGATTCATTTCCCTACAAAATAACAGGGTGCTGAGCATAGTTCTGTGAAACATTCTTTCAGAGATTTTTCAGCCCTCAATAAAAGAGTGGCTTCTCAATATTTCAAAAGGGGTACAGCTGTTAGTTTTGGCGGGGGACAAGCACTGAGCTTTCTCCAAATGGAGGTGGCAGGATGAGATAAACATGGCTGTATGACATAAAAATATGGCACTATTTTCATCAGAAACTAAATTCAAATAGCCTCATAGAAATGTGTTGTTCTGGTTGGCCTTGAATTACTACAGCTTTCTAAAATTCATTTTTGCCTCTGTAGGTGACACAAGTTCAACAGAGAAGGGCCTGGAGACCTGGGCTCCCCTGGGTGCCAGGAAAGAACGATTAGCTTGACTATGCAGCAGCAGCTTTGCAGTCCATGGGCTGTCATGTCTTTCTAAAGGCCATAAGGTCCTGGGTTCAAGGGCAGTGAGTTAAAGGTTGCACCTTGCTGTCAGTAAAGTCCATGGATTCGGACCAGAAACAATACTTCCATTGATTGATGAGGTGATGGGTTAGCTCTCAAACTCAGCGGAAGCTCCCAGAGCAGCAAGGATGCACATCCCTCAAGGCATCTCCCTCCCTCTCTGCTCCCTCCCTATACATACATACACAGGTACACAGGTCTCCTCCCTTTCTCTCCCAAACCCAACGCCATCCTGTGTAGGCAGTCCAGGAATTTAACTCAAGGGAGACAGTTAACCTAGGCTCTTTCATCAATGCTCCCACCCATGTTCACAGAACAGAGGCCAAGGGTCAATGAGTACAACGGAGCTAAAGTGCTTTCATCAAATTTTTCACCTGTGGAGTGGGACCTGATGAAGTCATCAGAAGCTGCCTCATGTCATACAGACAGTGGGTAAATCAAGGGCAATCTGACACCAAACTCCGAGTTCAAACCTGGCTGCTGCCCATCCACTGACTCTGCTTCTTTGAGCTTGTTTCTTCCTTTATAAAATGTGAATATAAATATCAATCTAGAGGGATCCTCTTAAGAATTGAATGAAATTTCCTTGTGAAATGTTTAACACAGTAGGAGCTTAATAAATGCCAGCTAAATAGTCTATTTGGTCTAATTTTCCTCCTATAATGCAGGGTAGATTCAGTTGGAGGTGATCTTACTTGTCCTCTTAGTTTCTAGCCCTCTCTCTCTCTCTCAGTTACATCATATTTCACTACTATTTTCATTCTAATCTATAAGGCAGATAAGATGTTCACCAACTCTTCCAGTGAGGGCCACACCTTCCATAACTCTGAGAGCAACTTTATACAAAGCACTGTTAGTTGCTATGGAAAATATTCAGTAAGTGCAATAAGTACTTCATCGATGTTTTCATTTTGCTTCGTTTTTGTTTTGAGACAGAGTCTCACTCTGTCACCCAGGCTAGAGTGCCATGACCTCAGCCAAGCTCACAGCAACCTCCAACTCCTGGGCTCAAGCAATCTTCCTGCCCTAGCCTTCTGAGTAGCTGGGACTACAGGTGCCCACCGCAACACCTGGCTATTAATTGACGTTTTAATTGACTGTTTCCCTCGTTTCTGTAAGGAGACTCACCACAGTAACTGCAGCCCCCTGGGCACAATCGTTACAACAGCCATGCCATAGTTGGCTTGACAAGTGAAACCTTCGAACAGGTAACAGAAATTGTTGTCCTTCAGATTTATTGTATTGTGCATGTGTTATCTGTGCAGATTCATTTTAACTTCTACAGTGATGTATAAGTAAGTAATGTATATTCTACACAGACAACACCAGCATCTAAAGGCACAGAAAAGCCTAGCGGGCTGGCTCCCTCTTGTAATCCCAGCACTCTGGAAAGCCGAGGTGGAAGGATCACCTGAGCTCAGGAGTTCAAGACCAGCTTGAACAGAGTGAGACACCATCTCCACCAAAAATAGAAAAACTTTCCAGGCATTGCGGCAGATGACTGTAGTCCCACGTACTTGGTAGGCTGAGGCAAGAGGATCTCTTGAGCCCAACGGTTTGGGGTTGCTGTGCGCTATGACACCATAGCACTGTACCCAGGGTGACAGAGTGAGGCTGTCTCTGTCAATCAATCAATAAAATAAAGGCACAGAAAAGTGAAAACTAAACTGTTAATTTGTCTTTCCAAGTATGGATAATGAGGTAAAATTTTCCATTTTGCCAGACAGCACTTGAACTCACCACATATATAAACACTCGCTTCTTTCTGAGTTAGAGAAACAGTGGCAGGATGATGAGAAGAATATGGACTGTAATCCACAGATAGGTGTGAGCATGCCCTGATCAATAGGGACTCCGCAGTGCAAGAGACCAAGGGACTTTCCCAAGAGCCATGATGAAGTCCCAGAAAAAACTTCACAAGAGACAGTGTTTTCAAAAATACTTTGTGAGCAGTGAAGTATAAAATGAGATTCTGGCAAACTGCAGGCATTTAGTAAGCAGCTACTCAGCTCCAGAAGCCATTGGACATGATGGATGGAAGATGTCCTGACCTTGAGAGAGTTGGTAATGCAGGGGACACAGATATCCTGAAGAAGTCTGTGCAGGGTCCAGCAGGGATATACCAATTCTGAAAAAGTGAAAGCAGAGGCTTCTCTAGAGGAGAAGACATGAGGGCTCTTGTACCCCTGAGGAGCTAAATGTTCATCAGAAGGACAGGCAAGAAAGGAAGGTGAGGCCCAAGGGGCAGCATGGGTTAAAGCACAGCCATGAGATAGCCTGGCTGATCTGAAAAAACACAGGGCTTTCCTGTGGCCAGACTCTACGGATGGGGCTCTGCGGGCTCATTAGAGATGAGATAGGAAGATTGTGCAGAGGCCAAGTCATGGGCACTGGCCCTGCCAGGAGACAGATGATCAGATTTATGTTATCAGCTTCTTATAGGAGCAGCTGCCTGGAGAAGAGGCTGGAGGTAGGGACAGTACCTCTACATAGCCCATAGTCATAGGCCAGGCCACAGATGGCCACTGCAGGACTACACAGTGAGGTCATGAGACCGAAGAGGTGACGGGGTGGACAGAGGCATGAAGGAGGCAGAGATGACAGAACTCAGTCAGTATTCCAGAGAGCCATCCAGGTTTCCAACTGGAATACTGGAGAGGATGGGGGTGTCCTTCACCAAGAAGGGAAACACAGAGGGCAGATGGCCATGTGGTGGGCTCAGTAACAGCCTATCTGCTTCCATTCCTGGATCCTGGACATTGTGGATGACTGAAGCCTCACTTTTTGATTCACAGTGATTTCCTTTCACTCACCTTCCTGGTAAGTAGCTTAGCTAAAAATTAACTGTAAAATTAACTGTAAGAGCATAACAGCCCAGCTCTACTTTCCAAATGATTGCCCTGCAGTAAAACATAGGCAACATGATGTCAAGGGGAAGACACAGGTGCCCGCTCTCAGTGCAAAGCCCATGTAATTTGTCTTTGGTTGTGTGTCAGAGCCTAATAAGCATCTGCCATGCTTTTCTGGTTGGGGGGCAGGACTCAATAAGGTCTTGCTGCAGTGATGACTATACTGCCTATGAATCCAAACTGTGGCATGCTTTTCAGCTACAAGAATAAGCCATAAATCTTGAAAATCAGGACAAGGCATAGAACCAGATTTCACCAAGAGGTTCCTAAATCATTTTCTTTCCTTACTCAGAACACCAGGTCATTCTGTAATGGAAATTATTCTCTGAGGAAAGAAGAGAGTATGAATGAGTACATGTCAGTGAAACTCATTTTTAAATAGCTATTTAACAACATTAAGAACCTGTCCTCTATTGGGTCACCTTCCAAGCCTGAGGTACCACCCCGTGAAGCAGAATAAAGACAGCTTCTCTTCCAAGCAGCACGTTCTAACATGTATATCCTCCTTATATTGCTTTTTAACCACAAACCACACACAAGTGAACATACCTTCTCACTGTAATTTGCTAAGTTACCCACACATGGTTTAGAGCAGGTGGTTCTCAGCCTGAGCATTATTGACATTTTGGACTGGGTAATTCTTTATTGTTGGGGCTGTATGTTGTAGGAGATTTAATGGGATCCTGTATGTTGTAGGAGATTTAATGGGATCCCTGGCCTCTACCCATTAGATGACAGTAGTGCCCCTTCTCCCTCAATTGTGACAACAAGAATTGTCCCCCTTGTCAAATTGGCCTGGCTGAGAAATAGTGCTCTATAGTAACATTACTTTTTAAAGTCAAATTCAGACATAAACACTCAACCCACTGTTGTAATGAGACAATTGAGTCGGAATTCTTTCATGGGTCCAGGCCCAGCACATTTAGGATGCTGAACAAATAGTTTACTACAAATGTAAGAAGTGAGCTGCCCATCATCCCCCAAAGCTCTTGCTGATTCTTTTTTACTAGACCGGAATTTATTAAAATAATTACAGTGTCTTTGTACCACTGTATGCATATATCAGTCTTCTTTTAGGAGCCAATAGCAAAAACCCAGCTCAAGGTAGTTTAAGCAAAAAGGATAAGTTTTTTATGGTTTCATGGAACAGAAAAATCTAGGGATAGTGTTGGCTCAAGACATACCTGGACTAGGTATTCAAACAATAGCACCAGTGATATTTTACTTTCATCTTTTGGTCATATTTTCCTGCATGTTGGCCTTATTTTCAAGATGCTTTCCCCCCAGATAGTGACAGTGATGGCCAATGAGGCTCCAGAATAACAGACTATAAATTCCAATAAAAGTAGAGCTCTTCCCAAAGCCACAAAATATATGGCGTGAGGGATGGGATCATAGTGTTGACAGCTGTGTTATCCTCCATTCGCCCCTAAGATAGACACTGCTCACTGGAGATCAAGTTTCAGTAAAACTTTTCTACTGCTATAGAACTGTCTGCTCTGGACTTTTAGCTTACATTATTATATAAGTCCTGATGTACTCTGTCTATTAAAAGGGAAAGTTTATTTTCCTTCCTGCTGAAATAGGAAATTGAACAGCCTAATAAAAGCTGAAATATTTCCATGACTCTTTTGCCACAATATCGTGAATGTGCAATTCAGTTTTGAAATATTGGCATTGAGGTCTTGATTAAACTTTTCTTCCAAAACATCACTGAAGCACTAAAACAAGGTATTTGTAGGTTCTTAATTGCTTTAAGTGCTCCAAAATATGCTTTATGGAGGACCGAATTCACCTTGTTTTGCTCACTTTTGTATCTCTAATACCTGGCTCATGGCAAATACATTAGGAAAAAGAAAAGCCCTATGAAGTATTTGGTCACTACAAAGACTGAAAGTTAACTACTAAGGAGACTATGGCTTTTTGATGATAACTCACCCACATCTCTCTTAATTGCTCATGATGAAAAGTCAAAAGGCAAACACAACTTCAATACCAGGAGAATTAAACATCCTGAGTACTATTACTTAGGCCCATTGAGAATATTTTATGCAGCTACTACATAATGGGGTATTGGATTGATACTATATAGTGTAGAATGATTGATTAATTTATTTTCACAGTAGAGATCAAACTGACTGGGACACTGATGAGGTCAGTTAATGTGTGCTTTCAGATCAATAGCTGCTCAATGTGCTACCGGATACTCAGGAGCCTCCCATAAATTTTGAACCACATTTCTTTGTAATGAACTGAGCATACTTTTAAAGATCTGCTTACTCATAACTGAAGTAAAAAAAAAAAGAAGTTTTTATTCTGTTTTTATGTTAGTGAAAGTTCTAAATGCTGAAGGCATGGAGAAGAATGGCATATTTAATGAGATTACTTACAAACCAGGATAATGAGAGTCCTACCTGAAGTCCAGGTTGGTAAAGGCTTATTTGTCTTTCTTTGCATATTTCACACACACACACATACACAAAAGCCTAGAACACCAGAATCTCACTAATGCCAGTTATTTATCTAACTTCCATCTACCCGCTCCATGCATTTTAGGGAAGTCTAACTCCATAACTCCATCAAAATCCTGTGTACTAACTGAGTGCAGGAATGGAGATGACTTGGCTATAGACACTCCTCCGTAAGTTCGTCTAGCTGCAATGTGGTACCTGCTAGTTCCTTCTCTCCTGCTTGGAGACTGCTGCCTCTCGGTGCCTACTCTAGGCCAGCCTTGTTTCAGAGCCCACTGCCCTCCACAGCCTGTGCTCCACCAGTCCTCTCACTGAAATGCAGCAATGATGGACTACTACTCCTGATGCCAGCAATCTCTCTTGGAGACTTGTGAAAAGGCTCCTGGCTGTTTTGGTTTTATTACTTCAACGCCCCAGGACTCTGACACATGTTCTTGGGGATTCAGAAAAAGAACAAAGCTCAAAATATTTCTTATCACTGGCCTTATATCCTCAAACAAAGTTTGAGCAAAGGACTCTCTTTGCTCTAAGGGTGAGCCACGCCACCCCACTGGCTAGCAGACTTAAGATTCATAGTTCATGCCTTCAAGCTTATATACTCTCTAGTTCTCAGATTAGGGCAAAATCACTATGGATATGAAACAAGTGAGACTGAGCTCACAATGTGGAAGGTAAGGTCATGAGTTTTGGGAAGATTCAAAACAATTTTCTTATGTTTATTGGCACTATTGATATTAAGGAAAGAAAACTCACAGAGTGATTAGCATTGACTATGGAGTATAAGGAAACTTATCAAAGAATATGCTATTTATTCTTCTCTACTTCAAATATAGTCTAACTTTCAAGTAATTTAGCTTGCAGTGAAGAACCAGACTCAGAAATCAAACTACCACTTATAAGTTGTGTTCAATTCACCACATAACTTAATCTCTCAGAGCCTCAGTTTCCTTATTTGCAAAATGGTGATAATATAGCCATTAACTTACCGAATTGTGTTATGATTAGATAAATGAATGAACACAAAGAAAGTGGAGTACCTGACACATAGTAAGTGCCTGGCCAAGCTTTTGGCAATTAAGTGTATAACTGTGTGTCTACACACCTCAACTTCTTTATAATACAGGTGTTCAAGAGCATTTTCATAACCCTGCTAGAGAGTGGTCAAGTTCAAAGCATTTATGAAAAGATTGGTTGCTATTTTTAAAAACGAGCCTCAAATATTGATTAAAAGTGACATTTCTAATTCTTTCCTCCCACTATGTAAATAGCACACAATTCTCACAAATAAATAGAATCAGTCTGTATAAATAGATTCCTAGCTTTCTCCACAGCCAAGGACGGCTCCTCTTGAATTCCTTTTGAGAATGCTTAGGCTCGTCCCAGAAACCCATGCTGAGTTTACTATTCAGACTAGATTATTACCAGGCAATTGGAGCAGTCAAATTCCCACAGACAATTTTCTATAAAAATCCCAAGTAATTGAAATGGGAGGAAGGTACCCAGTAAAAGTCATGGTGAACAATCAGCACAGTAGCTGTCTACAGCCTCCAAGGCAACGTACTCGAGGCATTTTATTGGAGAGTTGACTAACTCTTATCTCCAGGGCATCCTAGCTTCAACCCACTCAGCTGCTCAGGAACAAGGAGTGTGGCTAAATGAACAGCCAGAGGGATTTACCATTAACCCTTCTCATACACCCAAGTAATCCTGTGGATGCCCTTTCATTGCACTTGTTCTTTTTCCCCATCGTTAACAGTGATGTTGCTATACTTGATAATCTTCTGTTGGAAAATATCATGACTGGCTAGTCACTAAATAGGGGTGCTGTGATCTTTGCTGTAGGTCCCTTCAAGGGGAAGACCCATCTGCTAAGGATAGGCTGTTACTATTTTAGAAAAATGGTCTCAAATCTCTAATTTTATCCCACTACTATGTTACCAGAACAAAATTGTCATAAATAAATACCCTCTATCCTTATTCAAGACTAGTCAGGACTTGGGGGCAGAAGTGGGAGAAACTCAACTCAAGTTTTACTAATTAGACTTAGTAAAACAGGAGTTATTTGACTCATAATGCTAGTAAGAATGCAAAGGTACTCACAGGATAGAAAGAAGGGCTAGAATAGAATGAATTTCTCTGGATGTGGCATCTGGAAATCAATGACCCAGATCAGAGTCCCTGTGCTCAGAGGGTAGAAGAAATACCAGAAAAAGGGGTTGAAGAAATAATGTGATGGGCAATCAAATAAAAATAAAAGGTTTCAGAAATTCTGTAGGCTACTCCCATTATCTGCATACTTATAGCAACCATTGAAAGGGCTTATCAGTGGTATAAATCCTATAGCCTGCTCTTACGTTACCAAAAGTTCAGCACTTGTCCCTTGAAGCCACATCAGAAAAAGAAAGACAAGTGATTTGAGGAGAAAAAAGAGAAGTTTATTATTTCGCTGGCAAAGGAGGAAAATGGCAGACAATGGTCTCAAAATCCATATTCCTCCTTCTGAGCAGAAGCACAGAGCTTTTAAAGGTTCTGATTCTATAATCCCACCTCACGACCTGTGCCGGATCCATCCCATCTTTGGCTAAAACCGTCTTCTGACCTCTGACCAGATTAATCCCACCTTCAGCTGAGAGGATCTCCTGACCTCCACCCATCCCATCTTCAGCCCCTCCTGACCACTAGCCTGAAGCAGGAATGCAGGTTTTAATTCCCTGAAAAGTTGGGAAGACAGAATATATTTTTGCCATCTTTTTTTCAGTCCATTTCCTCTGCAACACTTGTAAACTGAATTGTGCCCTGCCCTATTCAGGTTCAATCCCTAGCCCCCAGTATGACTGTATTTAGAGATAGGGCCTTTAAAGAGGTAATTAAGGTTAAATGAGGTAATGAAAAGAGCAGGGTCCTAATGCAATATGAGACACAGAGAAAAAAACACATGAGGACACAGTGAGAAGACAGCCCCATCTGCCAGCCAAGGAGAAAAGACTCAGAAGAAACCAGACCTGCTGGCACCTTGCCCTTGGACTTGCAGCTTCCAGGACTTGGAGAAACAAATTTTTTGCTAAGCTGCCCAGTCTGTGGTATTTTTTCATAGCATCTAATACAATCAACCACATTCTAGCTCTTCTTTTCCTGTTTGCCTCCTCCTCCACCCCAATGCCTCCGTTCTTGTGTCAAGGATGTTCTGTTCGCCATCACACTCAGCTTTGCTGTGTGCCTGGAAGGCTAGATGGGCCACCTCAATGCCCTTGCCTGGCCTCTGCCTTCTGGTTCAGTTTGATCAATGGGAGGCCCGCTAGAGAAAGTGACATCAATAGATTTATTCCCCCTTCACCCTGCCGCAAGGCCACCTCTGCTGGACTGTTCCTACCCTTTCCCCTTGAAGATGACATCTTCTCTCAAGGCAGCCTGCTCTGAGTAACCCTCTATCCAGACTCTTGAAGCTACCTCCTAGGCTCCACGCCCCAGGCCCAGCGGCTCTGTGGATACCAGCCCTGGAATAGTCACACATCCCCAAATAGTCACTCTGTATATAAACCCTTGCCAAACCATCCCAATTTGCCTGTGATACCTGCTTCCCCAATTAACAGAGCTCTCTATAAAACAGAAGTGAAAAACAGAAGGACATAACCTTCTCCCCTCAACCTGAAAAGGGACGTCCAGGTAGAGTGTTCAGAGCATATTGTGCCCTAACCCTTAAAGTACATGTCAAGTGAGAGCTGTTGGCGGTTTGTTTGTTTGTTTGTTTGTTTGTTTGTTTGTTTGTTTTGAGACAGGGTTTCACTCTGTCATCCTGGGTAGAGAATGCCCTGGCCTCATACTTCACAGCAGCCTCAAACTCCTGGGCTCAAACAATGCTCCTGCCTCAGCCTCCCAAGTAGCTGAGACCACAAGCACCCACCACTATGCCTGGCTAATTCTTCTAGATAGTGTCTCACTCTTGCTCAGGCTGGTCTCCAACTCGTGAGCTCAAACCATCAGCCACCTTGACCTCCCAGAGCGCTAGGATTACAGGTGTGAGCCACTTTGCCCTGATGTTTTTTGATGGTTTTGTTTGTTTTTTGAGACAGAGTCTCACTCTGTTGTCCCAAGCTAGAGTGCCATGGCATCAATTTAGCTCACAGCAACCACAAATTCCTAAGTTCAAGCAATCCTCCTGCCTCAGCCTCCCAAATAGCTGGGACTACAGGACCCAGTCACAACATCCAGCTAATTTTTCTATTTTTAGTAGAGACAGTCTTGCTCTTGCTCAGGCTGCTCTTAAACTCCTGAGCTCAAGTTTTCCTCCCACCTCAGCTTCTCAGAGTGCTAGGATTACAGGCATGAGCCACCTCACCTGGCCTGTGTCTGTGTTTTTTCAAATGTACCATCTGTCATCAGAAATCACTAACTTAAACATAACATAGTCATTTTTATTTCCTTTAGGTGGTCTTCCTTTCATCTTTGCTTTCTAAATATATTTCTATTTTGGAATCTTTGAGACCATAATGTCAGTGACAGCTTATTCATTGAAACCTGTTTATGTCTGATCATTTTGACTGCTCAGGATTACCCCCTGCGCCAAGGCCAGCAATGTCTCTCATTAAAAGGGGTGCAGCAGAGGTTGGGCAGTGGCTCCTGTCTATAATCCTGCAGCTCTGGGAGGCCAAAGCAAGTGGATTGCTTGAGCTCAGGAGTTCAAGACCAGCCTGAGCAAGAGCAAGACCCACCCCCACTCCAACCCCCATCTCTATAAATAGCCAGGCGTTGTAGTAATCCCAGCTACTTGGGAGGCTGAAGCAAGAGGAATGCTTGAGGCCAAGAGTTTGAGGTTGCTGTGAGCTATGACACCACAACACTCTACCCAGGCTGACAGAATGAAACTTTGTCTCAAAAGGGGGGGAGCGAAAAAAAGGGGGGGGGGGAGGTGCAGCACAGAAAGATGAAGCTTTTCTTGCCTCCTTTTGTGCTTAGAAAAGAATGACCTTGAAATCAGAAGGTTGCACATTCCCTGCCTAGGCATGCCACTAATTTCACAGGTAAAAAACCAATTCTGACATTAACTATGCTAATTGAAAAAGTACCTGTTATTAGTGAGGATATGAATGGCAAGTTCTTGTCTCTGGACTATGCATTCTCGATTAGAGTCCACAGACATTTGGTTAGACTCACAGGGGTCCTCAAATTCTTAAACAGGGGACCAGTTCACTGTCCCTCAGACCGTTGGAAGGATGAACTATAGTTTAAAAAAAAAAAAAAACTATGAACAAATTCCTATGCACACTGCACATATCTTATTTTGAAGTAAAAAAAACAAAATGGGAACAAATACAATCACACCACCTCGTGTGGCCCGCGGGCCGCAGTTTGAGGACCCCTGGACTCACCCAAGTGAGATCTCTTGCCTTTCTCCCTTCTGCCAGGGGATGATGCATCAAGAAGGCCTTCATCAGATGCAGGCCCCTCAATCTTTACCTTACCAATGTCTAGAACTGTAGGGAAAAAGTCTCCACTCTTCATAAATTACCCAGTCTCAGGTATTCGATTATAGACACGTAAAACAGACTAAGACAATTCCTTTAGGTGGGGCTTTGGCTGCTACCCAAGCTGTCATCAGTCTAAGATCTCCCAATTTTGGCATTCATCTGCTTCGCACCCTGCAGGCATCTGAGTAACCCCCATCCCAGGTTCTGGCCATCAGAACTCTTTGGCACATAACAGGCATCTTATCCCATTAGACAGGTACAGCAAGGAATGTTTGACAAAAGAAATTTTGTGGAGGTGGGATGAGAGGGAGGAAGAGAAAAGATCTTTACTCACGGGTCTGGAGTAGATGACCTAGGAACAGGATCCGGTGGCTGGGAGCCCAAGGGATGCTGGTGGGGGGAGTGTTGCTGACTAGAAACACCATACTTGGTGCTTCCATCACCATCCCAGAGTCAGTATTTACCCCTGGTGAAGATGGTAACAGACACTACCTTCAAACACGAATCAGTTACGGTGACACTGGAGAAGGGAGAGACATATGGCTGTAGCTCTGGGAAACAGAAATCAGCTGCACCATTTCTGGCAACCTTGCAATCAAGTGGAAATTATTTTGTTTTTCTAGTGTGTATGACAAATGTAAACCTCAGTGCATATGCCAATAAGGTCCAGCTTTAAAACTTTAACCTCCCACCAGGAAAATTGGGAAAGAATCTGTTCTTCAATAGCTGTGCTGCGGGGCCATCACTTGAATAGTCCTTATTAGAAATAGCTTATTACTGACAACAATAATAATTATATTTTTTTGTCTCCACTTCCTGGTGGTAAGAACAATAATAATTATAATAACAAGGAATGATTAACAAAATCACTGAAGCAGCCTTCTTGTTCCCAGTGGCTGCTGTCAGTGATACATATCTCTAATCAAAGCTTCAAAATGTTTTGCTCCAGGCACCTAGGTAGCCCTATCATGGTCCACAGTCAAGTTACTTCCCCCACCAACCCCAGTCCCTGCCCTTCTCTTTTCTGTACCAAGTATGGGCCTATGAAAGTGGAGTTTATGCCTTCAAAGAAGGTAAAGACTGAAAACTTTTGGAGACATCTGGAGCTTCCATTCTAAGAAAGTGAAAGAAAAATTAGGAATCAGTAGACAACAGTTTCCTAGCTTACACCCTCTTCTTCCTCCCTCTTGAGTTGTTCCTGGAGGAAAAACGACATTTTAGAAAGTCATTCCGGATACCATTAGTCAGTAGGAGAATGGAATCTAAAATGAGTATTACCAAAGGGGACCTGGAGAGTCTCAGACAGCAGGCTACACTGGGGCTGCAGGATAAGGTGGGAACTAAGGTCCAGCAAGGGTCTGACGTAGAATCAAAGTCATGTTCAACAGATGACTGGACTGGTAAATTATCTGTGTGAGCCTGGAGAGGATCCCCTTGGGAGTGCTTTCTACTGGGAACACCTGGGGCCAGCGGGTTTAGGACTACCTGGAGGCTGTTCAAAGAGCAGAAGAATGATCTTAAAAACCAGGAAGAACTGCTATGTTTATAATGCATCTCTCCAGGGGAAATGTCCTATCAAAGGAACAGAAGCAGCCTGAGACTGTCAGAGTTTTCTTTGGGTCCAGCTCAGCACCTAGAGAGAAAGCAAAGATCTCACCTGTGGGGACAAGAAAGAAGGAAGGCAGGAGCTGGTGAACTGAATTTATATGGGATGATCCTTAGCTTCCCAGTCTGTTTCACTCTGGATTAGGATAGAGGATAGCCATGGAAATCAACCAGAAGAGTTGTAAATTTAGTGAAGAAAATGATTCTGTAGTTTTCTAAAGAAAGAATCGGGCAATGTTGGGGAAATTGAGATATCTGATCAGAGTAACTTCCCAAGTACTCAATCAGACTGTGAACTGTGTTCGTAACTAGCTTGCATTTATATATTCCTGCCAGGGCTGCACAAGGGTTGCTAACCCTGTCCCTAATGCACACTCGTAATTACTTCAAGACCATGACCAGGAATAGTAAAATATCTCAGAGGTCACGTTCTTCTGCTGGTAGAGGAAGAGCTGAGTAACTAGTAAACATTTGTGATTATTTAACATGTTCCAACAAATAACACACTGAAACAGCAATATTGTACAAAAAACTCCTTTGATTATTTGCCTAATCAGGACCTAAAGAACAGAGTCAAGAAGGGCAGCCTCCAAAACTCCTGTCTTGGCTGAGAGGTAAGCCTGGCTTGCAAATCACTGTATCAACCCAACAGAGTCCAGCTCAGGGAGCTACGTGGACATGTATTTGAGTCTCACAAGTCACGTAAATCACTTGCTCCTCAAGCTTTTGCTAAATGCTCCCCATCTCCATTTCTTCATGTATAAAATCAGAGCAACATCCCAACACGTTCAGCAGTCATGAGGTTTGGGGAGCCACAGAGCACGCTATACACGTGAGATTAAAACTCGTGACACATGTGACACAAGGGTGGCCTGACATCACGGAGGCTCCTACCCTAGGCCTTCCTGTATTACTGTGGAGATTAATTGAAATATTAACTTGTGTTTGTTTTCCCTATCCTTTTTTCTTCTCATTTTCAAGGAGATCACCAAACCCTTGGTATTTCCTGGATTTCAGCACTTTTGTAGGGCGAGGCAAATAGAACAGATGTGAGGCTTTTTAGTCTTTTATGAAAATTAATACCATCATAGACATTGTGGACAACATCCTCAAGAAGAGATAAGACGTGTTTGGGGGACAACAAAAAGGGAAGAGAGATTTTCTCCAGATGTCAGAAGTCCTAAATTAAAGGGGAAGCCACAAACAAGTGTGACGGTACCCGTATGGCCACGCTGCCCACCACAGTAGTTACTGTCCAAGTGTGGTTTTTAAGCTTAAATTATTTTCCATGCTCTCAGGAGGGTCTATACAGCATGGTTTGGGATTCCCACCATCACTTAAAGGGAAACTTTCACAATGTCCGGAGCACTTGATGTCCTGCAAATAAAGGAGGAGGATGTCCTCAAATTCCTTGCAGCAGGAACTCACTTAGGTGGCCCCAACCTTGACTTCCAAATGGAACAGGACGTCTACAAAAGAAACAGTGACAGCGTCTTCATCATAAATCTAAGAGGATGTGGGAAAAGCTTCTGTTGGCAACTCAGGCCATTGTTGCCACTGAGAACCCTGCTGACGTCAGTGTCATATCCTACAGGAACACTGGCTAGCGAGCTGCCACTGGAGCTTCACTCCCGGAACCTTCACTAACCAAATCTAGGCAGCCTTCTAGGAGCCTCCCCAGCCGCTCACAGAGGCGTCTTATGTCCACCTGCCTACCACTGCTCTGTGTCACATTATGTGGACATTGCCATCCCATGCAACAACAAGGGAGCTCACTCAGTAGGTTGGACGTGGTAGATGCTGTTCTCCACATGCGTGGCACCACCTCCCGTGGACACCGTGGGAGGTCATGCCTGATCTCTACTTGTACAGAGATCCTGAAGAGATTGAAAAGGAAGAGCAGGCTGCTGCTGAGAAAGCTGTGACAAAGGAGGAATTTCAAGGTGAATGGACTGCTCTAGCTCCTGAGATTACTGCTACTTAACCTGAGGTTGCAGACTGGTCAAAAGGCTGCAGGTGGCCTCTGTGCCTATTCAGAAGTTCCTCACTGAAGCCGGACTGCCCAGCCTGCCACTGAAACCTGGTTTGCAGCTCCCACTGCTCAGGAACAACCACTGAGTGGTCTTAAGCTGTTCTTCCACAAGCTCTTAAACACGGTGGAAATAAGGTTTCAGAAAAACAAACATCTGTTTTTAAAAAGTTTTAATTAATTAAAATTAAATATAACTAAAAATTCGGTTCCTCAGTGGCACTAATCACATTTTAAGTGCTTAATAGCCACATATGGGTAGTGGCTATCATATTGGGCAGTGCAGTTATAGAACATTGCCATCAATGTGATTATACCCTCACAACCTCATAAGAGTCTCATGACCCAAGAACAGGAATTAGCAGCTGAACTTCCCAGCATGAGACATACAGGTTGGGAAAATGGGGCCAGTGCTTCAGTACTTCAGAAAATAGTATGGACCCACAACTGTAAACTAGAGGGACCTCCCCTGTGCCAGAAGGTTTAATAAGACCTGAAGATTTTTATACAACTCAGGGGGTAGGGAGCAGACAGCATGGCTGAATTTGAATTTCCCACCAGCCTAGGAGGATGGACACTAGGATAATTTAAAGAAAATAAAGAAATGATCTTTGTACACTTGAATATAGAGAACTAAGATTAAGATCTGCTACATTCAGGCGGCACCTGTGTCTCAGTGGGTAGGGCACCGGCCACATATACCGGGAGTGGCAGGTTCAAACCCAGGCCTGGCCAAACTGCAAAACAATAACAAAAATAGCCAGACATTCTAGAGGGAACACAGAGAAATGAACACTTACAGTCACCCAAAAACCTGTACACAAAATTCATAGCAGCTTTATTTGTAATAGTGAAAAACTATAAAAGCCAGAAATGTCCTTTGACAGGTGAATTTTATTGTGAAATACTACTCAGCAATTAAAAGGAAGGAACTTTTGATACATGCAACAACTTAGATGAATATCCAGGGAATTATGCTATAGTAGCCCTCTGAAGGAAACAGGATAGGTTCTCACACCAAATTTTGTTCAAATATTGGTACTGATGACATTGCGTGTACATTGAGAGTCTATGAAAAGGTTTATTACTTGAAGTTTTGGGGGAACAGGTGGACAGGCTTCTCAAACAGGTGCGAAATGGCCTGAGTGAGCAAGGAAAGAAAACTTCCTGGGGCTTCTTGCTGAGATTAGGGATTGGGATGGAGTGAGGGTTCCTGTACAGGGGCAGGCTCGGGCTCACATGGTTTGAATTTCTTGCTAGTCCCAAAGGAAGGAGAACCCAGGCTTTCTTATTGGCTCGTGCAGGTGTGGGGCAGAAGGGGAAGGGAGGAGAATGAGGCATAGAAGCTACTAGCAAATATCAAAAAATGGAATCAGACTATTAGATATGATGAATGAAAAAGGCCTGTCTCAAAAGGATAATGGGATATATCCATTTATGTATCATTTTTGAAATAACAAAATTTCAAAAAAGGGAAGACATATTTGTTAGTGGTCCCCAGGGTATAGAGATGGGGTGAGGACGGTGGGGGATGTGATCAAATAAATGGGCAACATGAGAGATCCTTGTGGTGTTAGAACTGTCAGTGTCTTGACCATGGTGGTGGATACACAGGTGGATATACAGGTGTAAAATTGCACAGAATACGCACACACACCCATACACATGAATACAAATAAAGCTGGGGAAATCCAGAAAAGATGGATGCATTTTCTTAATGTCAAATATTCTGGTTGTGATATTACACTATAGCTTTGCAAAATGTCACATTGGGAGAAAGTGGGTAAAGAGTATGCAGGATCTCTCTGTATTATTTCTTAAAATTGTACATGAATCTACAATTATCTTCATTAAAATTTCAAATTTAAAAAATGCTTAGATCAGGGAAGGGGAGTCAGTTTGGACCACAGGACACTATGGGGTGTGAAAAGGAGCAAGAACAAGTGAGGCCTCGGAATTGGGCCACCTGACACATTGCCATTACCACGTCTCATATCCATCGTGAGGACCAAAATGCTGGGTGAACACTTGGAAATACAGCCAAATGCAAGGTATAATTCAGAGGAGGCTTCTAATAATCTGAACACTGCTCATGTTTATGATATATGGACCAAATGGAAAAGAAAATTCTTATAGGAATTATCAGATACCCATGTATGCAGGGATGTCATCTCTTGTTCACAATTTAGTCAATCTTAAACTTCTTCAATAAAACAGTCCCTAAAAATAGAAGAAAATAGATGGAAGTCTGGTGTACAGTTGGAAGCAGCCATTCAGAAACTGAAATACCTGGAAAAGCTACACAAATGTTGCAGTACACTCCATAGCACATCCATACTTATCACAATATAAAAGTATTATTTTCAATAGTTAACTTTTAAGCTATGTGTATTTTACCCACAATTCAAAACAAGAAGAAGAAAATGTTCAAAAGTTATGAAATTTTTAAAAAGGGTCAAAATCGATGATAAAAACTTCAAAAATTTTAATACTGGTTACATGTTAAAATGCTCATGTTCTGGTTATCTTGGGTTAAAGAAAATATATAATTAAACTTTAAAAAATATTGTTTTCAATTACAAATTTTAGTTAAAATTATGCCCCAAAGCTAAGTCACTTGAACAAAACAGACCTCCAGGAAGACAATTATTCCATAGCCCGTGTGTTGTGGGCACATGGCATACTACCATGAGAAGCATAGCTTTTTGTTTGCTAAGACCTTCAAGTTAAATCTTTCTTTAACTTAAAAAAAAATTATGGGCCTTCTCCGTTCCTATTGCTTCACTTGACTAGCCTAAGGGGGGACAAAAGTTCTTTTTTAAATTTCTAAACTAACTGTGAGTCTTTGCTCATGTTCTTCCTTCCACATGGAACAGTTTTCTAGCCCTCTTCCTCATGAGTATCCCTCTATCTGTGACTTACGGAAGTCCCAGGTAAAATGCTACCTCCATAAATCCATCTCTAATTCCCCAATCAGAATGTGTTTCCTCCTTGTCTCCCTCCTAATTCTACCCATTTTAGTTACTGTCCTCCCACTTAGGGGTGTGAGTCTAAGATGGAACGTGTGTAGGCACCTAGTGACTTAGAAAGAAATGTGGTGGGAAAGGCCCACGCTGGGCCCATCTACCGTCTCCCCATTGTGATCTCTCCACTTCCATCATTTTAAGTAAATAGCATCCAAGTTGTATCCATGTCCTCTCCTTGAATTCAACTTGCATATCCAACTGCCTACTCAACACATCCACTTTCTCACCTAAAGACATTCCAACCTTAAGCTGGCCAAAGCAGAACTCTCCATTCCTCACCCTGCCTCCAACCTGACCCAGCTCACTCACTGGTGCCATGATCCATTCAGCTGCTTCAGTCAGAAACATCTAGGAGCAACCCTAGATTCTTGTTTTCCTTCACACTGTCCCCACCTTCAATTCACTAGGAAGTCCTGTCAATTCTTCCTCCTAACCTACCCCAAGTTCTCTCTGGACCCAGTCAGAATCTTGCACACCCGCACCATGGTCATAGCTTCCAAACCAGCGTCCAGTTTTCACATCTCCTCTTATCAGTGTTATCCACATAGCCCCCCGGGATCTGGTGTATCAAATCATGTCACTTGCCTGCTTAGAACCCACTAGTGAATTCTAATCACAGCAGAATAAAGGCCAAACCTTCATCCTGACTTCAAAAAGTCCCTTGTTTATTCTCAAATCTTCCATCTTGACCATTCACCCCTCACACTCCCTCTGCCCTCTGGTCTCCTTTCTGTTCCTCCAATGGTCCGAGCCTGTTCCCACCTTGCCATCTTTGCTCTAATGGTTCCATCTGCTGGGAACCTCTTCGTTCCGACTTCCTGCTGCTTACTTCTCATCTTTGACATTCAGATCTCAGCTTACCTGGCACTTCCTTAGAGAGACTGTCCCTGGCTACCAAATCTAAGATCAATACCCAGTCATCTTCTGGCCCTCCTTAAGTTATGAGCATGGCATTTTTTGTTGGTTTGATTATTTATTGTGGCAAAATATATATAATATAAAATTTACCATTTTAACCATTTTTAAGTATTTTACAATTCAGTGACATTAAGCACATGTACAATGTTGTGCAACCATCAGCACCCTTTCCAGGACTTCTGCATCTTCCAAAACTAAAATTCTGTATTGAATAGTCACACCACATTACCCTTTCCCCCAGCCCTGTGCATTTTCCTACTCAAGGTATTTCAGATAAATGAAATCATACAATGTTTGTCCTTTCGTGTCTGGCTTATTTCACTTAGCATAATGTTATCGAGATTCATCGGTGTTGTAGCCTATATTAAAACTTCATTTTCTGTTAACACTGAATAATATTCCATTGTATATACAAACATCATTTTGTTTATCCATTCACATGTCAATAGACATTTGAGTTGTCCCCACGTTTTGGTTATAGTAAATAACACTACTAAAAACATTAGGACAAAAATGTCTGTTCAAACCCTTGCTTTCAATTCTAAAAATGGAATTACTGGATCATATGGTAATTCTATATTTAACTTTGGGGGAGAGCACCAGTCAGCATGGCATTTGTAAATGTGTTTGTCTGCTTCATTAGAATGTTGATGAAATCGGGGCCACATCTGCCTTATCCATCCCAGAATCCCCAGCACCTAGAACCATGTGACCCATAATAGACACTCCAAAGTTTTATTTAGATGAATGAATGAAGAAGGTTGTTGATGCCGCTGTGTCACCCTATTGCCCTTGTCAGTGCCACTATGGCACCCCATCACCATGCACAAGAAACAGCCAGTACACGGATCGAAAATACAAGCTGGCAAGAGGTGGACTCCCCATAGGTGCAGGAGAGCTCTGAGTAACCTCTGCCGTGGCCTTTTATTGAAACAATATACATAGGTGTGGGGGGTGCCCTGAATGATGTACAAGGGCTGTGTGCTCTTTCCCCACAGGCTCACTCCCACCCTGATGCACCACAAATGTTCAAGGTCCAACACCTGCTTGCTAATAAGCAACTGATCTTATCTCATTAAAGCAAGCAGTTGCTTGAGGGCTTGTCTCCAGGCTGCAAAACATCTCCATGCCAGCTAGGGGATTGTCCATTCCCAGCACCTCCCTCAAGAACTGGTGACTGCTCCTACAAGCCTAGGGACCGCTCCTATAAGCACCGTTCCTGGTGCTTAGTCTCCTACAGGAGGTCCTTGGTTATTGTTAGCATTCTTTCTCCTTTACGCTTTGTTCTCTTTAAATAGAGCACAGGTCCCTTGAGGGCACAGATAGTTCATTCCCAGGAGTAACCCAGCATTTAGCACATTGAAGATACTCAGTAAGTCTCAATCTCCAATCTTTGCTTACAGTTTGGTTTTCTCAGCAGAGCTGGGTGGGGTCGACCTGATGATCACGCACCAGTAAGAATGGAGAACTTTCTCAGAAAGAATGAAGAAGTGTTTTTCAGTGAGCAAAGAAAAATGCCAGCGAGGCTCACAGACAGTTTGCCTCTGGGGCACCTCCTTTTCCTTTTGGTTTCTGGACTCTAGTATTTGCCAGAACCAGGTCAGAAAGAAGCACAAACAGCTGAAAAATCTGTCAAATGACATCATCGGCCTCTGGGAATTGAGGCATATTGGTTGGGTTTGACTGAAAAACAATAAGGACTTGAGTCTTGGGTTCAGATATAATACAAGTTCTAGTATCTCAAGCTTTCTTAAAATTTTAGATAATGGTCTGTGGATTAAACATTTATTTTTAAATCATTTTCAAACAGCTTTGAGCCTCATACTTCTGGTTAATCACTCCATACACAGGTAAATAATATATTTACCCCCTATATTATATGTAATAAATTATACACACGTACTACAGAGCACATTTTATGTTTAATTGGTTGCCATTTCTGTGAAGTTTCTCCCTCTATCTTTCCAGTCTCTTTTACTATTGAGGAAACATCTTCATTTCAGCCAGCAGTGTTTGAGGCAAAGGACAGTGAGGAAAGCCTCCTAGAATCTTAGCATTATCAGGCTCCAAAAGCCTGTTAGACCATGGCCATTTCCCCAGTGACCCCTACCAATCCCCTCAGGCACTGTCTGCCCTCTGTATTAGAGCCACTGGCCTTCATCCAGCTCCTGACTCCATATACCTCTGCCTGTACGATTCCCCAGACAGGCAGCCTCAAGCCTTCAGCCTTTGATCACAGAGCCTTCCAATTCTGCATCTCCTTGCATTTAAAAGTCTCCTAAGACTCTCCAAAACAGCATGGTACTGGCACAAAAATAGAGAGGTAGATGTATGGAACAGAACAGAGAACCAACAGATGAACCTAGACACTTACCATCATTTTATCTTTGATAAGCTTATCAAAAATATAAATTGGGGTAAAGATTCTCTATTTAACAAATGGTGCTGGGTGAATTGGCTGGCAACATGCAGAAGACTGAAACTGGACCTACACCTTTCACCATTAACAAAAATTGACTCTCACTGGATAAAAGATTTAAACTTAAGACATGAAACTATAAAGATACTTGGAGATAGAGCAGGAGAAACACTTGAAGAAATTGGCCTTGGAGAATACTTTATGTAGAGAAACCCCTGGGAAATTGAAGCAATATCAAAAATACATTACTGGGATCTGATCAAACTAAAAAACTTCTGCACAGCCAAGAACACAGTAAGTAAAGCAAGCAGACAGCCCTCAGAATGGGAGAAGATATTTGCAGGTTATGTTTCTGACAAAGGTTCTCTGTGGATTTCTCAGAGAATCCACAGAGAACTCAAACTTATTAATAAGAAAAGAACAAGTGATCCCATTTCATTTTGGGCAAGAAACTTGAACAGAAGCTTCTCTGAAGAAGACAGGCGCATGGCCTACAGACACATGAAAAAATGCTCATCATCTTTAATCATCAGAGAAATGCAAATCAAAACCACTTTGAGATACCATCTAACTCCAGTTAAGAGTAGCCCACATAACAGAATCCCAAAACTACAGATGTTGGCATGGATGTGGAGAAAAGGGAACACTTCTTCACTGCTGGTGGGAATGCACACTAATACATTCCTTTTGGAAAGAAGTTTGGAGAACATTTAGAGATCTAAAAGTAGACCTGCAATTCGATACTGCAATTCCTCTACTAGGTATATATCCAGAAGACCAAAAATCACTTTACAACAAAGATATTTGCACCAGAATGTTTATTGCAGCCCGATTCATATTTGCCAAGTTGTGGAAGAAGCCCAAGTGCCTATTGACCCATGAATGGATTAATAAACTCTGATATATGTATGCCATGGAATATTATGTGGCCTTAAAAAATGGAGACTTTACCTCTTTTGTGTTTACATGAATCGAGCTGGAACATATTCTTCTTAGTAAAGTATCTCAAGAATGAAAGAAAAAGTATCCAATGTACTCAGTAATATTATGAAACAAATTTATAATCACCCCCAATTTAATATGAAAGATAAAACACAACTATATCCCCAGATGAACGAGGGACGAGGAGGGGGAAGGGAGGGGAGGGGGGAGGTTGGACAGAGGGAGGGTAAACTGTGGGACCACACCTATGGTGCATATTGCAAAGGTACATGACAATCTATTAAGTGTAGAGTATAAATGTCTTAACACAATAAGTAAGTAAGTGAGGTGAAGGCTATGTTAAATGTAAGCATTCCAAACTGTATATAAAATCAGCACATTGTACCCCATAAACACATTAATGTATACAGTCATGATTTAATAAAAAATAAATAAAATAAATAAAAGTCTTTTAAGACTCTCAATACCAGGGCTCTGCCTCAGGTGATGTCTGTTCTAGTAGAGCCATAATTATGGAAGGGCTTTCCTCACTCAGGAAGTACTATCTGACTCTAGGATGGAAGTTTTATTAGGATTATTCAGGGCTCAAAGCCAGCTAATTTGCCAAGTTGAAGAACTGACCAACCTGTTCTCAGGACTTAAGAAGTTGAAATTCTAGGAGACACCATTGAGGAACCAAGTGGGCCATATCCCAAGAAGTGACCTTGGCTTCTACTGCAGGCCATTTGGGGTTTTCTCTCCCCATAGTCCACCATCCAAAATGGCAGAGTAGTACATTGTTTAATTTATTTAAGTCCTTGGTAAATGTGTCCTAAAACAGTAATGTCTAAATGTATGTAATTCAAAACAATAAATACAACATTCAAATGTGGTTTGTAGGGTGGGTGGGAAGAATTCAGCAACAAGAGTTTAGAAATTCTGTAGTTCAAAGCCAGGCAGAGTGGCTCACACCTGTAATCCTAGCACTTGGGATTGCTGAGGCAGATGGATTTCCTGAGCTCACAAGTTCAAGACCAGCCTGAACAAGAGCGAGACCCTGTCTCTAAAAAATAACTGGGCATTGTTGCTGGTACTTGTAGTCCCAGCTACTTCAGAGACTAAGGCAAAAGGATTGCTTAAGCCCAAGAGTTTGAGGTTGCTGTGAGCTCAGATGCCATGGCATTCTACCAAGGATGACCAAGTGAGACTCTGTCTCAAAAAAAAAAAAAAAAAGAAAGAAAGAAAAAAGAAATTCTGTAATTCAGAAGAGCCAAGGTACTGAGGGTTTAGTCACAATTGCATTAAATGGAATTACTGCAAAGAGCCAGCACAAGGTCTCTTTACCCCACTCGCCATTTTTTAATTGACATTATCAAGGTATAATTTGCATAGAACAAACAAAATTCCCCCATTTTAAGATGTGTCATGGTGGAAGGAGAAAAGACCATCTCCACTTACAGAAATTAACTAAAAGGACTCATAAAACTCAGCATATAGTTGTATCCTAAGCTAAATACTTTAAATTAGCACTTAGTATAGTGACATAGTAAGGAGACACAGGTTGTAAGAGAAAAATAAACAGATTCTGGAATCCACGTGCAGGTCAGTCCCCTCTGGCACATTTCCCAGGTGAAGCCTTTTGGTACAGTTTTGAAAGTAACATGTTGCTAACACATTTGTTGAAGACTGTGATAAAAAAGGCACTAATCTGACTTTTGCTTTCACAGGGCATCTTATGATTAATAAACAGTTGAAGTATCACGAGGAGACTGAAAAAAATAAAGAATATAGTTCTATCAGTCAGATAGGCCAAACTATTTGTTAACAGTAAACAATCCCATCTGGGCTCGGTGGCTCACACCTGTAATCCTAGCATTCTGGGAGGCCAAAGCCAGTGAATTGTTTGAGCTCATGAGTTTAAGACCAGCCTACGCAAGAGCAAGACCTCCATCTCTAACAAATAGCTGGGCGTTGTGGCAAGCATCTCTAGTCCCAGCTACTTGGGAGGCTGATGCAAGAGAATCGCTTGAGCCCAGGAGTTTGAGGGTGCTGTGAGCAATAATGCCACAGTACTCTACCCAGGGTGACAAAGTGAAACTCTGTCTCAATAAATAAGTAAATAAATAAATAAATAAATAAGAAATAAACAACAGTACACAATCCCCAAACTCCTGGTGGCTTAAAACACCAAATACTCCTATTTCTTGGACAGCCAAGGTCCACTATGGGTCTAAGCGACCCTCATGTGACAGCTCAATAATCCATAGAGATTATGAATCTGTCCTATATCTCACGGACCTCTATCTAAACCACACTTCAGTGTATTGCCTCGGTAACCATGAGTTGGGGAAGTATGTTGAACATTGCATATCACTTTTTAATCCTTACATTCATATTTCATTGAACAATGCAAGCCCAATGGCTACTTTTAACTGCAAGGGCACCAAAGGATATCTCTGTGTGTGCCAGAATGTAAAGAAGAACCTGAGTGACATCGACCTCGACTACAGTAGCCAATGGGAGGCATCTTTCCAAGTGCTCATCCACCACAAATGGTGCAGCTTTATCCCGTGGGCCTCCCCAAGCACAGCCCACTCCCCAGCACTTGGCAGCCAAAGTGCTGGATCCAGCCTACCTCAGACTTTGGCCAAACTGGTGCATTGAGGTTTTTACTCCCCTGATTTATGGAAGCTGGCTGTGCTTCTGAGATAGGGAGAGAGACGAAGACACCAGGGGAAGGAAGAGAAAAGGAGAAATGAGAGACGCCAGAGAGGCCGAACTTCACTTACTTTACTCTGTTTCTTTAGCTTTCGTTGACTCACGCGGGTGGAGGGAGAATTCATGTCAAATGATCACTCACCAAGTAGCAGGCCTCAGGCTCTTGGGTAAACAAACAGTGGATTAAATGCTGTCTGTGTGGGCAGGAGGCAGGAGCAGGGGAATGTCTGAGAAACAAGTGCTTCAATTTGAAATGCATTATATCACAACTGGTTTCAAAGATGAGGTCTCATTCTGTAGCCCAGACTGCAGTGCAGTGGCTTGATCCTAGCTCCCTGTAAGCTCAAAATGCTGGGCTCAAGGGATCTTCCCCGGAGGCCTCCCAAAGCGCTGGAATTACAGAGATGAGCCACAGCGCCCAGCTGTAACTTTTTAAAGAGTATATCTTGCCTCCCATTTGGTATTAAGTTTTGGTAAATAAGTTTTCATTTTTAGAATAAAGACCAGAGATCGGGGTGGGATTGGAGGCAAGTGAGCCAGGTGTAAGCAGGGATTACTGGCCAGGGTGAAAGCCAGGTCACCTGCTAGAAGCTGTGATCAAAGGCAAGGATCACACGTATCAGGCCTGGAAAGACAGGCCTGCTCTTCTGCCAAGTCTCTCTACAAAAGAAACCAGCGGTATGACTTAAGCTCCACTGAAGAATGGCACTGGAACAAAACAGGCTTGGGGATGTCATTCAGCATGAAGTTCTCAACCATTTCAGTAACCAGAAAGGCCCTCCCTCTAGAACTGCATACATGAAACACGCTCTGCTGGACTCAACTACTGCACAGAGGCTGGTACACCTAAGAGCATTTGAAATAGCCCATTTGGCCTTGATAACCAGCATCAGAAGGAAGGGAATACTATCTCATTTGAATTTCTAACTATTCAAAGACATTGGGAGAAGTCAACTGGAAAAGGGTAAGTCTACTTTACCGCCAAAGTTAAGTGGCGATCATTATGATTTTCCTTTGAAACTGGAGAGAATACTTCTCTGTGGCGGTTAGAAGGGCTCTGGGTGACTCTAGTTTTGCAGACTCCATTAACCCAGCACAGTTTTTCCCTGGGCCAGTAGAAGTTATGTTACAGCAGCATCTTCACTTTGCAAGGTCCACACTGGGAAGGGAAAGACTTCTTTTCCAAGCTCCGGAGCAGCTGGGAACTCCCCAAGAGAGTGGCTTTAGCTGCTTGCCTTATCTGAAGCTTTGCCAATTCTCATGCCTGACTAATTCTCTGTACCTTAAATTCTTTATTTTGAAATGTACCTCTTTAAAGTGGCTTAGAGCCTATTATGAAGCCAAAAGTTTTCCTTTGTAACCACAGTTTAATTGCTTTTTTAATTGCTCCCTGGGGGGGTGGGGGGAGTAGAATTTTTTTTCTTAAGTGAGGAAGGAATAACCATCCCCGGGCCTCAGGGTTTCCCACACCAGCAACTACAGCCCCCTCCACAAGGCACAGCTAGGGGCAGGGCACCTGTGGTCTCCAGAAGGGAAAGGCAGCATAGTTCCAGAGGGCAGTCGCCTGAGAGCCAGCAGCTCTCAGTGAGATGTAACAAATGACCAGGTGGAAGGAAAGAATCAAGAAGGGAAGGAAAACATCTTAGAGGAGAGGCCTGGAGAGGTTAGAAGGCAATGGCAGGGCAGGGGAGGGAGGTGCTTGTGTGTGTGTGTGTGTGTGTGTGTGTGTGTGTGTAACTTTCAAGTAAGCTGCCCATAACATTTTCTCTTTTTGTTTTAATAGTTTAAAACCACCTATTAGATAGGATTGGTGTATGTTGGCTCTGACCAATTTTCTGCTGCAGCAGTTTAAAGACAACAAAAGTTCATCTTTTTCTTAGATGATAGGTATAAGCAGCCCAGGGCTATTACAATTGCCCCACAGCGGCGATTCCCAAACTATGCACTGAGGCATGGCAGGGTACCACAGTAAATTTTACATAAAGAAAGTAGTGATACTTGACATTCACCAGAAATTGAGGGAACTACTGGGATGAGGTAGTTCAGAGTTTCGACTTTCGATGTGTCACATTCTCTTTGATGATATACCTTTGCAAAGCTGGGTTAATGAAGGTTGCTCTGATAAAATGCAAATATAAATGATAGTACTGTTGTCCAAGGTGATGCCAAGGTCTGAGAAGTTGTACCGTGCCCAACAGGTGCACACATCTCCCTGGTAAGTGATTGAGGTTATATATGAATGGAAATAAGAGTACTTATTTCTTTCAACTTACTTGTACTAGATTTTCACATGGCTTCTAAGTCATTAGGACATAAAAATATATCAAATTATATAGATACAACTACTTAAAAATAATATTTTTAGCCATTTCTTTGCCCTAAAGTAAACACGGAAAAGTTACCCAGCCTCTATGCTGTGAAACAAGAATGCTTGGGAACTTCTGACACTGGGTACTGATGTCAGAAACACAGGTTCCCTTGATTTTGCTGCTTGGCTTCCTCAGGAATTGGCTTCTTCCACAACTTCTTCTTCTTCGACAGGAGAGGAACAAAGGGGGTACACATTTTCCTTTTATAGACGCAGCCTAGAAAATGGACTCATTACATCTGTTCATGATCCACTGCAGAAAATGTAGCTGTATGGTCACACCTTCTGCATGATAAGCACAAAAATTCAAACTGGACCCTAGATGGCCATGTGCCCAGGAAAATATTGGGGATGTTATTAGTGTGGACAAAAATGGAAGTGTAGATACAGGGACAACTTGTAACCTCTACCACAGACCACAAGAATAGAAAGCAATGGTTCAGTATCCCTCCACTCCTGATAAATGATAGTGTCCTCAACAGCAATAAAGTGAATGAAAGGACAGCAGCAGGCTCAGAGTTCTGAGGGCAGCACCAACAGTGAGTGGGAGTGGTGCGCGGCTGCACGTGGGGCACCATAGTGCTATGGGACATTAAGGGGGTTTTGGTTTCATTTCATTTTTTGCCTTTTGGAAGTTATTAGCAGTTTTCAATCTATACATTCACTTTTGAAGCAAATAGTCTTTTATTCTGGTAAGAGCTATTCTCTGTTCCAGTGGAAGACAGTAATTAATTGTCTTTGGCTTGGTCAGGGCCCATTATTTATATACCATTATTGTGCATCCCTAACCATTTGTTTACATGACCATTTTATATAAGATAAACAATTCCCTCATTTTTTTTTTATATTCAGATTATTAAAAGATAGTTGATGGAGTAGGGTGCCCACACCAAGACCTGATAACGGGGTAAGGTAAGGGATTCCCAGGTTTAAATAATGCCTATGAGATTAGAGTTGACTGGATCAGTGAGCATACTATTACAACAAAAATCGGATCCCAAGAGGAACATTTAGCTCTAGATAAATGTTCTAGAGCTGTGAGGCTTTAACTTCGCCATCTGGAGTTGGGACTACTGGACTTCCTCCCTAGAAGAGGGGCTAGGAGCAAAAGAACTGAAATGAGTTGCCATCAGCCTTACAGAGTGCTCACCTCTTTCCCTGCCAAGGGTCCCTTCCTCGGCTGTATTTTTGACACATACATATACTATGTTAAACTATCTTAAATTGCACATGACCTTTTGTCCACCCTGTACATCTCTGTTCATGAATCTGGCCATTTTCCTCTTTGTGCTCTGAGCCACCATGACTTTCCCTGGCTTTGCTGTTGGCTTCATAAAGGGGTGATATGGGGCTAGGTATGCCTTGCTATGGTTTAAGCATGCCTTCCAAAACTCACGTTGAAATTCAACTGCCACTGTGATAGTATGAAAAGGTAGGACCTTGAAGAGGTGATTAGGTCATGAAGGCTCTGTTCTCATGAATGGATTAGTGCTGTTATCAGAGGAGTGGGTTAGTTGGGGTGGAAGTGGGCTCCTCATGAAAAGCCAAGTTTGGCCTGATTTCTTCTGTCTCCAGAGCTCATTTTTCGTCTGCCCTTCCACCATGGGATGACCTTTACCAGATGCCAACGTCATGTTTTTGGATCTCTCAGCCTCCAGAATTGCAATCCAAATAAACTTTATTTCTTTATAAATTACCCAGTCTGTGGTATTCTGCTCTAGCTGCAGAAAGTGGGCTAACACAGTTCCCATGACCAGACCTGTCCCTTATTTCTCCACAGCAGCATCCTACCAGGCTGCAGATTTGAATAATTGCAAGTGAAAGATTTGGGAGTGGCTAAAGGACATGACAACATGGGAGAAAAAGTAAAACTTGGCACCAAACTTGGCCATATCCAGGGTCCAAGGGAAAGGAAAATAAAATGTATATAATTCATGCCCCAATTCCTACTTGTGCTTCCTGCCTGGAGGGCCATTTTCCTCCATTTTTCCTTTAGTGGGGGCCTTCCCTGTAGGAAAAATCTATCCTCTGTCCATACGGGTTAGCCTTCCCTTAGACTTTAGGGACATACTACAGTGTGTAGAGTCCTGTGACTTCGCCACTGGGAAAGAAGCACCCATCTGACCACTTCTCTGTTGGGAAGCTCATCACAGGGTCTTTGTTTATGCTCCTTCTACAGCTTAGTGCACAATTTGCACTTACTCTGACTCTCTCTGACCAATCCACACAAGCCAAGCCCAGAAAATCAGCTACAGTGGTCACCTAATCCAGGGGAAGTCCTATGTCTCTTTCTTCAAGATGACAGAGGAAGCCAATGTGACAGAGACCCGCAGATTGGGACTAGGCCTCTGGGGCTTTCGACTCACCCCACCCACCCAATCCTAAAGCTGCTTTATGGGCACAAGCTTTCAGCCTCCTGCTGTGTGATTCTGTTACCAATTCCCTACTCTGTCCTCCCACACAGAAAGTAGGGAGTTTGTCAGGACATGTAAATCATGATGTTACCTTCTGATTTCCCTTGTACATTCTATTCACAGAGCATATGGTAAAGACTTTAGTCACACAGTCAGAGATACATGCCAGCCACCAGTGTGGCCTGTCCATCCGGGAAATTCAGCCTAGAATAACACCAGGGCATTTGCACAGGACAGCCCTGGACAGGCTGCTTCCACGACCGCCAGTCTGTGTGAGCAAAGCTATGCCTCATTCTTCTGGTGGCTAACTATGGAACTGTGGGAACATACACACAAATCGCCCCATTTTAAAGAAAAAAAAAACAAAAAAACACTTTTCCTAATTGTCGTATAATCTATAATGATTCCCCTACCTGTAATTAAGCAAGTTAGTGACAGATTTTTGTTGCTGTTGTTCACGTTTCTGTGTTTAGAACCACTCCCTATAGGCCCCCAATGCACAGACAGCTGGCCAGTTATTAGTTTACTTAGACAAGACCATGAACCCCAAAGGCCACACTCCAGCTACACAGAGACCTGATTGAAACTCTTTTACCTTAAGTCAAATCACATTTCTAGCTAAAGTATTCTCCCCTATTAGTCTCCATAAGCATATAAGGAGTAATATATGAACTTATAGGGTGTCCCTAAAGCCGCCATACATAGGGAAAACATGGCTAAATGTACCTTTATTTACAAAATATTCATTACAAGATTTCACAAAAGATTTGCAAGATTCTCTCTGTGTTGACTACCTCTTTATAACATTTTGTAAATGAAAGTACAGTTAGCTAACATTTCCCATTTTCCCTATGTATAATGACTTTAGGGGCAACTTTTGAGACATGCAGTATTATTCCTCTCCACCCAAAATAAACCCAAGTAGTCAGGGGAAATTCTATTAAAAGGCTACAATACTAGCAACCCAGAAAGAGCCTCCCCCCTGGCCTGAGAAAGTGCTGCAGGCTTGACAATGGCTGACATAGGCCTCTGCTTTGGGTGGTCCAAAGTACAGTGGATTTAGCAGCAACATCAGGCTTTGCTGGAAGCAACAAGATCACAGCAGATGTCATTTGAGGAGCCTGAAGCATCCAGTTAGGTGAGGAGATGCAGGACTGGCCCTCAAAGCTGAGTAAGCACTTTTGGACACTGGAAGACAGGAAGGACCAGGACCATGAACTTTCCCACCATGGGCATATAAGCACTCCATATCCTGAGACAGCCAGTGGATTCCATTATTTATATACCCGACTGGGAAAGTGAGACATGTGTTTCCACATAATTTAGTTTATTTCTCAAAAAGTGTTAAGCTGTAGGTACCATTTTGATTCCCACTTTATATATGAGGAAAGTAAACGTTGGTAAAATCATTAATACTAGCCCAATGCTACACACCTGGATAAGAGGTAAGCCCAGATTTGCTGACCCCAAGGCCCTTATGCTTAATCTGTTGTCTACTGCCACTCATGGTGGTCAATAATAATTGATTGACTTCATCATGACACATCATGTGGCAAGCTCTGGATCACTCAGAGCCCAAGATCCCTCTACAGCAAAGGACAGGCCCAGAGCTAGATCTGGCTCCTGAAATAAGCCCCACTTAGATGCTTACTTTTATGCAATAAGTGCCTATTAAATACCTATTTTTCAGAAGTATGCTTGGCTTATAAGAGAAAAGAAGTCTACTAGGATCCTTTCTGAGATCCTTGCCTTGGCTGGGGACACAGGAACAGCATGGGTGAATGCAGTGTATATGGTGAATAATATAAGGCAGTTTATAATGAATTGTATGGTATTTGCCATAACTTTGATAGCAGCTCAGAGAAGAGGTGAATATGGGCTGTGCTAACTCAGGGACGACTTCATGGAGAAGCAGCAACTTGAACCAAACTCTCAAGGATGGGTAGGATTTGGACAAGGAAAGAGGCGTGATCACACTTAGTAAATACTAGAGGCAGTGATAATAAGTTATGTATTCAGCTTGTCCTTTTGTTTCAAATTCCAAACAGATTCTACATTTAGGGGAAAAATTATATAAACACAAAATTTAAAAAACATAAACAAAAGTATCTAACATTGCATCACAAACTTTTCTTGTCAATGCTCATGAGATGTCTTGTGATTTCCTCAGAGTGTTCCAGCCCATTCATAAATAACTTCAGTTTAGGGTGCAGGCACCTGCCACCCTCTGAATGATTGTTAGAGATATAATAAAGGAAAAAAAACCCAGATGCCTGGGTCTAGGGGCCTACAGTAGCAAACTATAGTCTGTTTTTCTCTCCTAATTTTTAACAAGATGACCAGAAGCTTTTAAAGTAAAGCAGAGTTTTACCCATGAAGTGAGTTTTTCTCCAAAGTTCTCCACTTCCTGTTTCCAGGGAGGCTCTGTTCCCAGGACCAAGCTAGGGTTGTAAAAGCAAATTCTCATACACAACCTAAACACGTTGGCTTTCTTGGCTCTCAAATCCACAACCACAGCTCTGCAAAGGGCCAAAGTGAGTGTCCTGAGCTCAGCCTGGTGAGCGAGTCCAGCTGGTGAGGGTGCAGCTGTTTCCGGGCTTATCCCCTAAAGCTGTGTCTTAGCATCTTCAAATATGAACAGGCATTGGCAATCAGATGTTTTGCTACATTGCTACAATTAACAGAATAGAGATTAGGTTCAATAAAAACAACCATCACTCACGCGGAGGCCTTTGATAAGGAGGACGGTTCAAGGGAGGCGCCATCAGGCCAAGAGATCTCAGAAATGATCAGCTGCCAACAAGCCTTGCCAGCCTTTGCTACACTTTCTAAAGGGAAATCTTTCTCTGTTGATTATTGATTGATGGTAAACACGAAGCTCAGAACCAGAACGAAGGAAGGAGAGGGGAACAGTAAGAGCTGGAGGATGGGGGGTTGGGGGGGGTGAGTCCAGGAAAAACTGGATGAGCACTGCAGATTTTATCTTGGTTCACACCCACGTGAAACCTGGGCATGATCAGATATATAACATACACACACACACATACACACACACACACATTTTTTTTAACCATATTTTTAAAATCTCCCTTTCAGCCATTTGTTCTTTTTGAATCTATAATCCCAGAGCAATAGCAATCCCAGCTCATTTCCTAAAATATGCATTCCTTTTCTAGACAACTGCTTCCTAACTTGGCCCCGCCCCCACTTCTACTTTCTCTTTCTAATTGTTCCCACACAGTGAAGCCAGATTAATCTTCTCAATGTAACTTGGCTTGCAAGTATATTTATCCAGGGTTTGTTCATGTTACCCCTTGACACAGAGAAGTCAAAGGAGAGGACCCAGGTGACTCCGTGCAGAGAATTCAAGGTGCTCTACAATCTCAGCTCCCATAACAACTCTGTCACTGACTCTGCTGCCCTGAGACTGGGGTCAGCTTTGCTGTGCTTCCAAATCAGTCTTTTCAAGCTTTACCTCCTCCATAACACCCATCTATTTCCCCTTTCCTGGGGAATCTTTTTCCACATTCTTGCCAGTCGGTACTCACTTTTGAGCAAAGTTTCCCTAAAGCAAAAGTCAAAATGCCAAACTGTCTCTCCTACTGTGATAAGCAAACTTGGTTTTCTGAATTTACCTGAGAAACATACCAGGTTTCCATCCCAGCAGGAATGCCTCTGCTTCTGAGTTCCTTGCCAGAGACTGGGCCTCCTTCTTCTCAAAGACGCTGTCTTGGACAGAAGGGTACTTAGTATATTCTCGGTTGATATTTTGAGAAAAGAATGAAAACAGTGGCCATTTTTTCTCTTACTACACTTATAATTTGTCAAATCTAATTAAACACACTTGCAAGGAGCCCTGCAGGTTGTTAACATAAATTGGCTTGAAATCTCAGCACACCTTAAAAAATATATTCCCATTCTTTTGCTAAATAGAAGCCATATGTTTTACAAAATAATTTAAAGCTATAACTGCTTGGCTTTAAGAAGCCTTAAAGCAATAAAAGTGAATCATAAAATTGTAAAAGAGAAAAAGAAGTGAGGAAGCAAGCGAGGGGAAAGCTAATAGTCCATCTCATTCTTAGTCCATAAATTCCATACTTTTAAAAGTACCATCAGGGGTGGTGCCCATAGCTCAGTGGGTAGGATCCTAGCCACATACACCCAAGTTGATGGGTTTGAACCTGGCTCAGGACAGCCACAACAACAATGACAACTGCAACAACAAAAAAGTAGCCAGGTGCTGTGGCTGGCGCTTGTAGTCCCAACTACCCTGTTGCCCAGAAAATAAGACATCCTCCGAAAATAAGACCTACTTACAGGAAAGATAAAACGTCCCTGAAAATAAGACCTAGCGCATCTTTGGGAACAAAACTTAATATAAGACACTGTCTTATTTTCGGGGAAACAGGGTACTTGGGAGACTGAGGCAAGGGAACTGCTTAGCCCAAGAGTTTGAGGTTGGTGTGAGCTGTGACGCCATGGCACTCCTGTACCCAGGGCGACAGCTTGAGACTCTGTCTCAAAAAAAAAAAAATAAATAAAGTACCATCAGAATTTACCTTTTAAGACATTCTACTAAATGTGGCACTCCTGCAAAAGTATAAATAAAATACAAATGTCAACTCAAGCTTAATGAGGGTAGGCTAGTGTGTGTTAAGGCTGGCTGTTACAAATGGTTCTTATTTTATTGACCAGTTGGATAATCACTATCAGGCAAATATATATCTGTCTGTCTCTCTTTCATGCACATGCACACGCACGCACATCCTAATGTGTTTTAGCCAGTGTGACCTGAGCCAGACTATATGCATTCATGGACTCATTAAATGTAAAAAACAAATTAGTCACTGAGTGCTGTTGGTTTTACTCCTGCAAGCCCCCCCTGTGCACTTGGCCCTGCATTCTGACTTACTGGGCTCTCATGTCACCTCACGATCTGGTGAATACAAGGAGTGTGAGCTATTCCAGCCTTTGAACCACCAACCAGATAGATGGATGAATGAAAGAGGGAATAAATAGAATTTGCATTTATTAAAGTAAATAACTGGATTGGTTCCTGATTCTATATTCACTTTCTTTGCTCATTTGACCACAAAAAGCATAATGTGATTTTAAAATAAAATAAGTCTCATACTGTCTCAGGGATTCTTAGGAGTTGCAGAAAAGATATAGGACATGGTTCTTGATATCAGGGTTGTATCAGCCTAGTTAGAAAGGAAAGATGAAACAACTTTAAATTATAGGACAATAATTCAGTGCTTAATGATCTGATAAGTGAAATAGAATATAAGGTAAATGTGGTTATAAGCAGGGGGAACAAAAGCCATGGGGGACATTTCAAACCCAATTTAATCACTCCTGCCTGCCCCCACCGCGAATTGCACAGATGGATATTTGGTTGCAAGAGATAGAATTCTCGGGCAGCACCTGTGGCTCAGTGGGTAGGGCACCAGCCCCATATACCAAGGGTGGTGGGTTCAAACCCAGCACTAGCCAAACTGCAACAAAAAAACAGCCGGGTGTTGTGTCGGGCGTCTGTAGTCCCAGCTACTTAGGAGGCTGAGGCAAGAGAATCGCCTAAGCCCAGGAGTTGGAGGTTGCTGTGAGCTGGGTGACGCCACAGCACTCTACCGCGGGCAATAAAGTGAGACTCTGTATCTACAAAAAAAAATTTAAAAAGAGAGAGAGAGAGAATTCTCTTGAGCTCCCAGAAGTGAACAGGAATTTATTCTAGGGGCCTAGGGACATCTTATAGGACCAGAGCAGGGAGTCCAGCTGGCCTCATGCAGACTACAGGAAAGCACCTGGAACCAGCCCACTCGCTGTCTCTGTCACCATCCTTCCATGGGTCAGTGGGACTGATTACTGCTGCTATGCAACTGACTCATTCCAGCTCTCAGGAAAGAAGGTCAAAATGACTTCCCCTGACAGCATCTTCAGCTCCTTGGTCTTCATGACCTCAGCTAACTAACTGCCTGTGGCTGCCTGTTCCCAAGTGCACAGCTGGAATTCAGCACAGACTGACCCACTGCTCCCCTGGAGGCAGGGCCAGCAGGACTGTCTGATGCAGGCTGGGAGTGGGTGGGTTCTCCAAGCAGGGTCTGGGAGCAGGGAGGAAATGATTGGCATCCCCAATACAGAGGACAGTGAGCACACACTCAGATCTTGTCCCTTATGACACAAAAGGAGAACACATTGGCTTAGAGAAAGGCTGACTTCTCTTCTCTTCTCCAGAAGAAACTGACCTGGCATTCAGGAAGTAGAAATGTTTATGATGCATCACATTGCAAGTGGCATGTTTATTTCAACCGTAAATTAAGTCATCAGACTTGATTAATGGATCTGTGTTGAAGAGTTGTGAGCTGTGGAGCTCATCTGACATCCAGAAATAGTGCATTGGTTTGCCTGGGATGTTCTATAGCTACAGGACAAGCCCCTCCTGAAAAAGCTATACTTGTAAATGGAAAGAGGTGGGGCCAACCAGTCTGGAGCAAACTGAACATTTTTGTAGCTGAAAATAGCAATGGAGATTTACCTACTAATCCTAGCTCTTCCTTAAACTAGGTGTGTGATTATAGGCAAGTTGCTTGACCTCTCTGGGCTTTGATTTTCTCCTCCATAGAAATGAGGCCTTACCAAAGCAAAAGCCTTAGACTTGGATTCTGCTCAGTCTCCCCTAAGTTGGCTTCAACTTGAACTTTATAGATTTCATCCTTTCTGATGTTTTCTCCTAACAACTGCTGAAACAGTTGAGAAGGGGGGGCAGAGGGAGGAACAGAGCTGATACCTTGATGTGCATTCATGAAACATCCATTCATCACTGTAGTCCTGTGACATAAGTATTCCTATGACATAAGTTGTCTCAGTTCATAGATGAGAAATGTTTTCTGAGAGGATAAATGATTTGCCAAGGGTGTTATGGCTAGGAATTGATTGAGTTAGAGGCTTGAAGGTTTGAACCTGAGCTCAAATGCCAGTCTTCATTTACAACAATACAGCCACTTGCTCCACACCAAATAAACATCAGGCCTTACGAGGTTGCTGTGGCCTCATTTGGAGGGAGGGGGATGATCCTTATAATATCCACCCTGGGTTGAAGCTCACACTGCTGTGCTAATCACGTGTTGTCACCATGAAGATTCAGAGCCACCATTCAGCACATAGTCTCCACTAGTACATTTAGGGCAAAGGCTGCAGATGGCAGGGAGCTGAGGTCTACTGTCATTGAACTCAGCCATTCAGTTTGGGATTCTGAAAAATAAAACTCCCCAAGAGCCTCATTCCCACTGGCCTCTTTGCTGAAATGGATCCCAACTTCTACATCTCAAAGCCTCGGGGACACCTGTCACCCACAATGGCCTGTGTTCCTTGATACCCCAGTTACTGCAGTTGCATAACATATTACCCCCAAACTTAATGGCATAAAACAAAGACAAATTATGCTTGTGGATTCTATGAAAGGCTCAAAAGTATGGGGCTGGAATCACATGAAGGGCCACTTACTCACTGGCACTGTAGTTGGGAGAGAATAAGTTCTCCTCCATCCCTTGGGATCTTGGGCTGGTTCTAAGGACTAAAGTGACATAAGACAGGTTAACAGGAGAAAAGGATACATGTTTTACTAATTTTTATGTGGACATCAGTTCTTCACAAGGTGCTAGAGGAGCAGACAAGATGACAAATACTGCTGTGGCCATTTTATGAAAACTATAGTCTGCTGTATTTAAGATCAGATTCTTCTGAGACTGGGCTAGGGCTCTGGAAGGACAATCCTGGGCCATATTGTTTCTGGCCAATGTCTAAAAACTTCACCTGGCACCAGATTGATCTTGGAAATGGAGGGAATGCAACCATTTTTGACTCTGCATCTGGCTAGGATCTTAGCCCTTCACACATGCACATGTGTGTGCACACCCACACACACACACACACACACACAGAGCAGCCCAAGTCACCTCAAATCCTACTGATTCTTATTCTCTGACATCTCTCATCCCTCCTGCCTTTCTGTTGCCATACCTGCCACCCTAATTCCAGTCTTCAAGTCACTTGAGATTTGCTACCAATGACAAGATTCCTAACTATCCCTAACATCCATTTTCTCCTCCCATAGTAATAAATCTCTCCTTTTTAGCTCAATCTTTGGTACTTCTTTTGGTTGTGGTATTTGTACCGCTGGGTAAGGACAATGTGTCAAGTATTATATGCAAAGTCCCAGGAAAAACAAACTGCCCCTTCCCAGAGCATCAGTTTTACAATTTGGAAAGGTTTTGTTTTTGTTCTTGATAGCAATTTAAATATTTTTATAAAGTGATACAAGCACCAATATATTACAAAATCAAATGCACCATTTATATGTGTGTTTCAGATAAAATATGAGGTCTATTTTTTTTTAGAGACAGAGTCTCATTTCGTCGCCCTCAGTAGAGTGCTATGGCATCCCAGCTCACAGCAACTGCCAGCTCTTGGGCTTAGGCGATTCTCTTGCCTCAGCCTCCCAAGTAGCTAGGATTATAGATGCCCACCACAATGTCCAGCTATTTTTGTTTTTGTTACAGTTTGGCCGGGGCCCTCAGTATATGGGGTCGGTACCCTACTCACTGAGCCACAGGCGCTGCCCAAGGTCATTTTTTTATTGGCGGAAGGACATTTGAGCTATACCCTGGGGCGACAGGTCACTATACCTCTAATAATAGGGATAGTTGGGTATACGATTTGAAAAGCATGAATTTATTGCTCAGAAACACATTTAGCTAAATGGTGATTAACAGAGTCAGAAGTTACTTACACAGCAAGAAGTAAGGAGGGAGGCAGCTACCTGTCCTTGACTTGGAGCTCCATTGAGATTCCCCCAGCCTTTCCTTCAGGCCTGTTCACAAGTCATTCATTCCCTTACCATTTTCTTCCTGCTGTCACACAGTGGCTATTACAGCTCCAGACATCAGTCTGTGTGGTCAGTGTAGTTACAAGAAAACAGTAGAGTATTGCTAGTTTCATATTCCATTTTTATTAAGCAAAGAATAAGCCTCCTCCAAGTCCCCAGGAGACCTCTACTTACTCCTCACAGGCCAGAGCCGTCACATGGTCAGCCCTAGGTGAAAGGAGGCTGACACTACCAATAAATCAATCATCTAAACTTGGGCAGGTTGCCCTCCTGGATCAAAAAAAATGAAAACACTCAGTCTGGGCATGGTGGCTCACGCCTATTATCCCAGCACTTTGGGAAGCTGACAGGGGTAGGGTCACTTGAGGCCAGGAGTTTGAGACCAGCCTGGGCAGTAGAGTGAGACCCTGTCTCCACATTTGAAACAAAGAGCAGGTTCTGTTAGTAAGAGGAAGGGGCTAGATCCGGGAAGGCACTAACAGGAGTGTCACAGTCTCTTTCCCTTCAGCTAGGTCAGTTTTCTGGTTGATCATAGGGTTGGCACAGTGTGGGGGCAAAACAAGCCATTGTTGCTTATAGGGGAACAGAGACCTGCAGCTCACGCAGCCTCCCACGAGCTACCCTTCCACACACAGTCTCCATGGCAGGACCTCCAGCCTGCTGAGACTCCGCATAGTCAGGAGCCATCTAGGCACAGAACCCAGCTCTGGGGTGGCAAAAAGAACTCTCCGTCCAGGTAGGTCTTTGCAAGGGTCTTTCCCAAGGACACCAGCTCCAAAGTCTTCAGAAAATGTGAAGATTTTGACCCACAATCCAGTTAGTCCTTGCTAAGTCCCTACTCATGGAGCACCCAGGATTTATGTATGAAAAACAGAACTTCAGAGAGTTTTTAACCACATTCCAAAAAGTTGCCTAGACAGTTGTATCCAGAACAATTAAAGACCTATGGAAAATGGCAAAAACACTGCCATTAGAATTATTTAATAAAATAGGCTTTATTTTTCCTTCAGGCACTTTATTGGAAGACCAACAGTCCATGGAAGAAATGAAACGACAAACCTAGCTCAGCCTTGCAGAGCTAGCAGCTTTGCCTGCCACTGACTTCCCATCCCCAAGAGAAAGGGAGGGCTCCCCAGCTCCTTTCCTTCTGCAGGGAGGAAGTCACAAATGGGGCCAAGGAAAGAAAAGAGGGAATTGAACTTAAGAAGGAAAGCACAAGAGGCCTCCTCCAACCCAGAAATCATAAAGGAGCAGCAGAGAGGACCAAGAAGCACAAGGCCTGTGGTGTACAGGGTATGTTTCTGTAGCTGTCTGCCAGGATTACATTTCTGAATCATTCCTTAACCCTTGGCAAAGAGGCTTGGCTGCTTCAGACTCCTTTGGTGGCTGGAGAACAGGAAGTCTTACATCTGTAAAGAACAATGGAATTTAACTTTTTAGTATTATAATCACTTTCACTTAAAAACATTTAAAGTCTTACCAGAATGTTCTTTCTCACTAAAGTTTTTACCTGTTCCTTAGGTCACCTAATCAAGCAGGTTTTCAGACGGGACAAGACTTTCTTTAAATCCTTAAAAATCTTAATACTTGAGATCCTTTCACATAATCCTTGTAGGTGATTAGTCTTTGTATTTTCTCATATTTTTTTGTTGGTGGTGACTAATTGATTTGCGTTGAAGGCTGATTCCACGATAACCGTGCAAGGCTCTGTGAAGGAAACAAAGTTTATGCAATCATAGAATACTTAACTGCATAGAATGTAATCTCATGCTAAGCATTGGGCTACATTTCTTAGACCTATTTTCAGATTGATTAAATAGATGATGTTAAGCAATCAGTGGATGCGGAGCACCTCTGAAATGATGATGCAGCTTCTACGTAGATATGGGCAACTGCATTAGGCTCCTAGGGCTGCCGTAAGGAAGTGCTAGCCACAAGACACAAACGGTAGCAACTTGAAACAACAGACATTTAGTCTCTTATCATTCTGGAGGCTAGGAGTCCAAAACTAAGGTGTCAACAGGACCGTGCTTCCTTCGAAGGCTCTAGGGGAGGGTCATTGGCTCTTCCCACCTCCTGGTGCTGCCAGCAATCCTTGGTGTCCCTTGGCTTGTAGGTTTTTCGCTTCAATGTTCACTTTCGCATGGCATTCTCCTTATGTGACTGTGTCCAAATGTCCCTCTTCTAGGAACACTTTTACACTGTTGGTAGGACTTCACTCTAATACAGCCTCTTTGGAAAGAAGAATGGAGAATCCTCAAAGAACTCAAATTAGACCTTCCATTTGATCCTGCAATCCCATTATGAACCATCTACCCAGAAGAAAAAAAAAATCATTTGATATAAGGACATTTGCACTGGATTATTTATCACAGTTCAATTTACAATCACCAAGATATGGAAACAACCCAAGTGCCCAGGAACCCAGGAATGGATTAACAAATTGGTATGTGTAGCTCAAGCGACTTAAGGCCTGTAGCTCAAGTGACTTAAGTGCCAGACACATACACCAGAGATGGTGGGTTCGAATCCAGCCCAGGCCTGCCAAACAACAATGACAACTACAACTTTGGTTGTAGCCAGCATTGTGGTGGGAGCCTGTAGTCCCAGCTACATGGAAGGCTGAGGCAAGAGAATCACTTAAGCCCAGGAGTTGAAGGTTGCTGTGAGCTGTGATGTCACGGCACTCTTCCCAGGGTGACACCTTGAGGCTCTGTCTCAAAACAACAACAACAAAAAAAAAAACTGGCATCTGCATACCATGGAATACTATTCAGCCATTACAAAAGATGGAGACTTGACATCTTTTGTATTAACCTGGATGGAGTTGAAACACATTCTTCTTAGTAAAGCATCACAAGAATGGAGAAGCAAGAGTTCAGTGTACTCAATAGTAACATGAAGCCAAGAGGCGATCTAACACACCCACATAAGAGAAAAACTCGATTCTAGTTGGCAGAGAAGGAGCAAGGGAGGGAGGAGAGGGGAAGAGGAAGTGGGATCGGTGTTCTCCCACTTAATGGACACAATATAAAAGTAGATGGCACACCTCTTCGGTGCAGGACACAACTATGAGACTCCACTTAACAAATGCAAGTGTAACCTAGTTGTTTGGACCTCACATTAACCTGAAATTAAAAAAATCAAAGATCCTTTCTCCTTAAAAGGACACCAATCCTTAGATTAATACCCACCCTAATCCAGTACAGTCTCATCTTAATTTAATTACATCTGGAAAGAGCCTATTTCCAAATAAGATCACATTTACAGGGACCGAGGGTTAGGATTTGAACATATTTGGGAGGGAGACACAATTAAACCCAGCATACTGTCCAAATTACGTATAAAAAACAACAAAAGTTTGTTAGAATTTTAAAACCCAGTGGCAACTTCTTTGCTGCCTACTCCCTTTGAATCTAAGTGGCTTGCTATTGCTTTGACCAATACAGTACGGCAGAAGTGACATTTTATGTCTTTGAAGGCTAGATCGTAAAAGGCCACACTTTTGCCTTGTTCTCTGGAACACTCACTCTTAGAGCCTTGAGCCACCATATAAAAAGTCCAACTACCTCAACGCCACGGTACTGGGAGGAAGTCCAAGCCCCGTGGAGATGCTACAAGCAGGCACTCCAGTCAACAATCCCAACCGTGCTCAGAATTTCAATGAACTCAACCCAAGTGCCAGCCGTGAGAATGAAGAAAGAAGCCTCCAGAAGTTTCCAGGCCCCAGACATTTCAGTCACCCCCAGTCATTTGAGATTTCCCAGGTGAGGTCCCAGACTTCATGGGGCAGAAGTAAGCCACGCCATAGTCCATACTTCCCTCCCACAGAATTCATGTGATGTAACAAATCGGTTGCTATTTTATACTTCTAAGACTTAGATTGGCTTTGTGTGGCAATGGATATTGGATCAAAGGTTCCCCAAACAACATGAATAGTACAGTCACTTAAAAAAAAAAAAATGAATGAATGTAAGTGCATGCATAGGAAAAGTCTATGAAGTTTGACTCCAAACTATGAACAGTAATTATTTGGGGGTGGATAGAGTTAACTCTTCTTTACTCCTTATTATATTTTCTGAATTCTCTACAATAAGTTCAAATTACTTAAGTAACCAGGGGAAAAAAAGTAATTTTCAGTTGGAAAAAAAAAAATGTACTTCTGGTTGTGCATACTGGTTGCACAAGTAGTAAAGAACTTCTAAGGATGGCTGGGGGATCTCTGTGCTGTAACCATTCAACATACAGCTGATTCTGCATCAAACGCTCATTTTAGCTGAATAAGTCCCCTATCCTCATAGGACTGAGTCTTGTCTCTTTAGAGCTGGGTCATATGGAAGCGACAGTGACTGAAAAGGAGGTTAAGGCACTTTCTTGGGCACTGTTTTCCTCTTCCTCAGAGTTCAGGCAACTACCCCTTTCTTTGCAAATGGAGAGAGCACTGATTGTGCACCAGCCTGGGGACAGGAGCAGGTGGAAGAGGCAAAGAGAGAAGTGGGAGTGTCCCCTGGAGGCCTGGGAGATGGAGTCAGGGTACTGTGGCATCCTTCCTTGCCGAAGAGTGGGATTTCTATGCAACCGCTTAACAAAAGGGTGCCCACCCACACCCCAGAATTGGGCCTGTGTACTGCCGATGTTATTTCCATCACTACTCACAAAGGTCCTAACTAAAGTGTGTCACTGGAGCACAGTTTTTCTTTCAGAGACACAGCATTCAAAGGTTAACAACACATCCTGCCAAGAGCACAAACACAATCTTGGCGTGACACAGGAGGCGGCCTTGGCCCTCTTGAATGGCCACACTTTAGAAACCCAGGGAAAGCAGGGACAAGCAAAAGGCCACAACTGAAAGGCACAGACCTTGTGATTCACACACAAAAAAATAAAAATGTGTTCAAATGGAGCCAAGGGTGAGTTAACCATGATAATGTGTGGTTTCTAAGGAAACTTTAAAAGCAAATAGTGCATCAGGGGGGAAGGCACTCACTGAACAGAGAAGTTCCCAGACGCAGGAACCAACACTGTCCCTTCCAGCAGCTGCTTCCCACTTCTTCACAACATTCCAAGCCAGGGACTGCGTCCACTTAGTCCTCATCAGCAGGAGCAGAAGCAGCAGCAATTCAGATGCCCTACCCTAGCTGGCATTTAATCATTAAATGCTATAAGGCCATCATCTCATTTACTCCATGTGACATCTTACGAGACAGTCTTAGTATCTTACATTTACTGGTGATACAACTGAGACTCATAGAGGTTCAACAACTTGTCCACGCTATATCATACAAACCAACTGAGTCAGAATTTGAACTCAGGCAGGTAGCTCTGAGTCCAAAGTCTGTGCTCTTAAACTTGACTTTTTTTTTTTTTTTTCCCTGCAGTTTTTTTGGCTGGGGCTATGTTTGAACCCGCCACCTCCGGCATATGGGGCCAGCACCCTACTCCTTTGAGCCACAGGCACCGCCCCAAATTTGACTTTTTTTTTAATATTATCCTGGTCAAAGGAAATTTGATGATGGAACAAACCATTTAAGCCCACATAGATGTTCTTTGTTCTGAATGTATCCATTGGACCCTTTGACTTCGGTGAATAAGACTGTGTTCAGGCTCTTCAGGGTCTGACTCAAACCAGATTTCTGACTCACAAGGATGAGGGCAGGCCGTGAACATGGTAGATGTGGGCGGGGAAGGCCATGGATGTGACCTCCTTCAAGACACAGATGGCCAGGCTTTTCCCCAGCAAAAGGCCCCCTTCTGCATCTTTGAGCATGGCTGGAAGATGGTCAGTGAATTCTTTCCTCTAAATGAAAACACATTCACTAGTTAATTTTTGTAATAAAATTATAACTCACTAGATGAGCAAAATCTCAAATAGATTGAACTGTATAAAGCTAAAAGTACAAATCTACCCTTCACTTTACCCATCCTGACTTTCCCATTTCACTGCTGACAAACTCAAGTCCCTACTGTTAACAGTTTGGAATATGTTAAAAGAGACCTTCTAGGCCTCTTTTAAAAAATAAATATTAAATTTTATATATGCAGGATGATACACTTTTAAAGAAGTATCAATAAGTTACAGAATAATATCACAAACATATATAATCATAAACATAAAAATACTTACTTTACCTTTTAAAGTTGTTATCTAGTATTTGATTTTTTGTATTTTAATCCTTAAATGGTTTGAAGTGATAAAGAATGTTAAAATAAACATAATTTTGGTCTAGAAATTCCACTTTTAGCAAGTTAACCTATAGAAACACTATTGCAAATGTGCAAGGGGGTGTGTTAATCTGCATTGATATTTGCAAATTGCCCTCCTAAAATAAGCTGTCAATTTTTGTTCCCACGTGTGTGATTTTATGGTATCTTTATACCATTACCAACACTGATTGTTGGTAATCTTTCAATTTTGACAAATCTGACAGGTTAAAAATTCATTATTTTAGTAGCTATTTCTTTAATCTTTACTGAAAATGAACATCTATAAAAAGATAAATATTATATTTATCATATATACTCATCTTCTGTATTTTTTCTGTAGAGTTGTCATATTTGCATACATGACATGTATATATCACATACACATACATGACACATATGTAAGACATACACCACACGCATACATATCACATATACATGCACGACATATCCTTTGCCCAATTTTCTTTTGAGCTGTCATTTTCTTATTAAAATGTAGGTACCATTTATAAATAAAAAATACTGAGGTGAGAGAATCCCTTGAGTGTATGAGTTCAAGATCAACCTGGGAAACACAGCAAGACCCTGTTTCTACAAAATAATAAAAATATTAGCCAGGCATGGTATTGTGCACCTTTAGTTTCAGCGACTCGGGAGGCTGAGGCAGGAGGATTGCTTGGGCTCAGGAGTTTGAGGTTGCCGTGAGCTGTTATCACACCATTGCCCTCTAGCCTGGGCCACAAAGTGAGACCCTATCTCTAAATAAATGTTTTATCAATAACATGTTTCAAATACTTTTTCTAAGTTTCTCATTTCTTTTCAAGTTTGTTTATAGTGGTCTTGCCATACATAAAATTTCAGTTTTTAGGCTGGGCATGGATGCTCATGCCTATAAATCTAATACTCTGTAAGGCCAACATAGGAGGCTCCTTTGAGCTCAAGAGTTTGAGACTAGCCTGAGCAAGAGCAAGAGCCTGTCTCTACTAAAAACAGAAAAAAATATCCAGGTATTGTGGTGGACACCTGAAGTCCCAGCTACTCAGAAGGCTAAGGCAGAAGATCGCTTGAATCCAAGAGTCTGAGGTTTCTGTGAGCTAGGTTCATGCCATGGCACTGTAGCCTGGGCAACAGAGTAAGACTTGGACTAAAAAAAAAAAAAAAAAACCTTTTTTAAATTTTTAGACATCCAAGGCAATCAGACCTTTCCTTTGTTATTTCTTTTATTATGCTCTTTCCTCAAGATTATAAGAGCACTCCAGCAATTTTTCTTCTTAAACATTTATGGTTTTATGTTTTATAAATAAATCTGATTCATAAGGATTTGCTATTTTGTTGTAAGAATTCTTTGTTTTTCTTGATTAATATAAGGGTACACACAATTACATTGTTTGCATTTGTTAGGTAAAGTCCAAGTTATAGTTAGGTCCTTCACCCAGGAGGAGTGCCACATACCCCTATGTACCATTTAAGTGGGAAATTACTGAACCTCTGCCCCTCTTCTTGAATTTAACTGTATTTTTTCTCTCATGTGGGCCTACAGTTGTTAATCTACTAGTTTCATTCATGAGTACATCGGTAGCTTGCTTTTCCATTCTTGTGATACTTAGGAGGATGCCCTCTGTTGTAAGAATTCTAATTTGTTTTATATTTAAACAGGAAGCTACTTTGCCCCAATTTATTTATTAATAATTACATCTTTTCTGCAGCGATTTGGGGATCTTCTTGTGCATCTGTTATTACTGATATAATTTCACATTTTTTTCTGGACTTGATATTTTATTCCATTGATCTTTTTAATACTGACCCAGTACTATACTATTTTAATTATTTTAACTTTATGACTTAATATCTATAAGGCAAAAGGTACATTCCCTTTGTTATTCTTTTTTTTTCTAGAATAGTATATTTAAATTAGTAGATAAAATTCAGCATGGTTTTGGTAACTTCCTATAAAAACTTCTGGAATTTTTTGTTGTCTTAAGTTTAGAATTAGGAAAATGTTTTGTCCTTCTAAACATTAAATCTACTTTTTAAAAAATTATGTCCATCCATGGGCAGCACCTGTGGCTCAGTGAGTAGGGAGCTGGCCCCGTATACTGAGTGTGGTGGGTTCGAGCCTGGCCCCAGACAAACTGCAACAAAAAAATAGCCGGGCATTATGATGGGCGCCTGTAGTCCCAGCTACTTGGGAGGCTGAGTCAAGAGAATCACTTAAGCCCAAGAGCTGGAGGTTGCTGTGAGCTGTGATGCCAAGGCACTCTACTGAGGGTGATAAAGTAAGACTCTGTCTCTAAAAAAAAAAAAAAAAAAAATTATGTTCATCCATATAGTCATCCTCTTTAATGCTCTTATGAAATTTTATAACTTACTTCATGTGTTTAATGTTAATTAATTTTATTCCTAAGTGTTTGGGTTTTGCTACTACTGTGAATGATAGCTTTTTTTCTCTTAATGTTCTATAGCTGTTTATTATTTGAATATAATAAAGCTGTGTTGGATTTCCTTCATCATAGCTTTTTTTCTCACCCAACTACTATCTTCCAGAACACAGATGGAGAATGCTACAGACAGTTTCAGAAAGTGATTATTAGATATGGTGATGGCATGATTATTTATGAAAATATGAATTCATACTGGTAAAATCTGCTTTATTTCACAGACTGATATATTATACTGTAAGTTTTTCTCAGCTAGGCATAGCTAGTATTCTCATTATAGAACAGACATCCATTTTCATAGTGTAAACACAGCGTTAAAATTTAGATGGAGTCCATATGTCTCCTCTAAGATTGAACTTGTTTCAATATGCCTTTGTGCACTGAAACTTTGCATCTTCAAAAAAGTACAGTCCTAATGCATTCATGCTTTTAAGTAATATAAAAAATGAGAAGATCTCTATATGACTTACAATTCACTAAATTAAAATAATAAATCAATTTATTGTGGCTATTTTATGACATGTAAAACTTCTAGATTAAAGATGGTATATTCATCTACCCACATTAGCCTTATTTTAAAAACTTACAAAGATATCAGAATAATGTGTATAATATACTACCATTTGTATAAAAAGGAGGGACATATTCATATGTGTGCTTATATATTCATAGAATATCTCTATAATAATATATAAAACCTGGCATCACTTGGTATCCTCTTGTGATGAAGAGTGGAGGCTTCAGATAATTAGGTGGCTAACTTTCAACTTTGTACTGTGAATTTTCTATCTTATGCAGGTATCAAATTAATAAGCTTCTATGCCAGAAATATATTGAAAAATAGTAATATTCCATGTTTGCCATGTAAGAATTTTTAAAAAATTGCAAATGGGATATATGTTGGTACAATTACATTTGATCGGTCAGAATTTTTTTTTTTTTTTGAGACAGAGTTTCACTTTGACACACCTGGTAGAGTGCCATTGGTGTCGTAGTTCACAGCAACCTCAAACTCTTGGGCTCAGGTGATTCTCTTGCCTTAGCCTCTGAGTAGCTGGGACTTATAGGCGCCTACCACAACGCCTGGCTATTTTAGAGATGGGGTCTTGCTCTTGCTCAGGCTGGTCTCCACCTCCTGAGCACAAGGAATCCTCCCACCTCGGCCTCCCAGAGTACTAGGATTAAAGGCATGAGCCACTGTGACCGGCCAGGTCAGAATTCTTTTTTTTTTTTGAGACAGAGCCTCAAGCTGTCACCCTGGGTAGGGTGCCATGGCATTTTAGCTCACAGAAACCTCTAACTCTTGGGCTTAAGCGATTCTCTTGCCTCAGCCTCCCAAGTAGCTGGGTCTACAGGCGCCCACCACAATGCCCAGCTATTTTTTTTTTTTTTTTTTTTTTTTTTTGGTTGCAGCTGTCATTGTTTGGCAGGCCCTGGGCTGGATTCGAACCTGCCAACTCAGGTGTATGTGGCTGGCGCCTTAGCTGCTTGAGCCACAGGCGCCGAGCCCAGGTCAGAATTCTTAACAAAAAATTTCCTTGATCTAAATTTCTGATTCTTTCTGCAGGATGGACTCCTAGAAGCAGAATCACCATGTATGGTAGGCAGAATAATGGTCCCCTAAATCGTCTTCTATGTCCTACTCCCTGGAACCAGTGAACATGTTGCATTTACACAGCAAAGGGGAATCAGAGGGCATGAAATTGAGGTGCTAATCAAGTGCCTTTGAGATGGGGAGATTATCCTGGATTATCCAGGTATGGATTAAAGAAGGGAGCAGGAGAGTCGGCATCAGCGTAATCTGGGTGAGAAGAACTCACCTCTGGATGGAAGGCAGCCATGAGCCAAGCAATGTGGGCAGCCTTAAGAAGTTGGAAGAGGCAAGGATTTGCTCTAGACCTTCCAGCATGAGTGCAGACTTACCGATAACATCTTGATTCCAGCCTAATGAGATTCTTTTTGGACATCTGGACTCCAAAACTGTAAGATAATAAATCTGCACTGTTTTTAGTGAACAAGTCTGCAGGAATGTGTTACAGCAGCAATTGAAACTAATATACTGCATCAAAGAAATATTTATGCAAGTAAAAATATACAAAGAATATAAATCTTCAATAATAAGGGAACATAAACTAAATGATGCTGAATTTACATGAAGAAATCTTATTCAATTAGCAATCACTTGATTTTAAAATTCGTGAAATGTTTATGAGAAAATATTAAGTTGTAAAAAGAAGCTTGTACCTGATTCCAATTATAAAAATTATATACTCATGTAATATATATGTGGTATTAGAGCTCAGCTACAAAAAAAAGAGGAACCACTGAAGCTATTACAAACAGAGGAGTGTAAAGAATTAGATCCAAATAAAATCATAGGAAAACTGTAGAAGGTTCTCAAAGGCCCTCTTCAGAGGTCAAACTAGACTGCTAGGGTTATAGCTCCCTTTACCTGGATCAAAAGGGTGGAGTATCAGCTGAAGTCACTAGCCTGAGGGCATATGGTCATGAGTCCCTTAATGATGGGGACACATTCTGAGAAATGCATCATTAGGTGATTTTCTCCTTGTGCAAACATCAAAGAGTGTACTTACCAAACCTAGCCGGTATAGTCTGTTACACACCTTGGCTGTATGGTATGGCTCGCAGGCTGTACACCTGGGCAGCATGTGACTGCACTGAATACTGTAGGCAATGGTAACACAGTGGAAAGTATTATGTTGATATGTATCTAAACATATCAAAACCTAGAAAAGGCACTGTAAAAATAAGATGGAAAAGATTAAAAAATGGTACATCTGTATAGGGCACTTAACTTACCATGAATGGAGTTTTCAAGACTGGAAGTTACTCTGGGTGAGTCAGTGAGTGAATGGTGAAGGCCTAGGGATCATGTAGGCCTAGGATTTAACTGTGCACTACTATAGATTTTATAAACTCTGTACACTTATGCTACATGAAATTTCTGGAAAGATACTTTTCTTCAATAATGAATTAACCTATTAGAATTTTTGACTCTTCTGTAAAACTTAGCTTAAAACACAAACACATTGCACAGCTGTCCAAAAGTATTTTTTGTAATCTCATTCTGTTATCTAGATTATAGTGGTGTGACCATAGCTCACTGTAACCTCAAATTCCTCAGCAATCCTCCTGGATCAGCCTCTTAAGTAGCTGGGACTATAGGTATACACCACTGCTTTCAGCCTTTTTTTTTTTTTTTTGAGACAGAGTCTCACTTGGTCATCCTCAGTAGAGTGCCCTGGCACCTTAGCTCACAGCAATCTCAAACTCTTGGGCTCAAGCGATTCTCTTGCCTCCCAAGTAGCTGGGACTATAGGCACCCGCCACAATGCCTGGCTATATTTTAGAGATGGGGTCTCACTCTGGCTCAGGCCGGTCTTCAACTTGTGAGCTCAGGAGATCCACCCACCACGACCTCCCAGAGTGCTGGGATTACAGGTGCGAGCCACCATGCCTGGCCCAGCCTTTTTTTTATCTTTATTTCCTTATTCTACATGCTTTTATCTATTTAAAAAAAAATTTTTTTTTTTAATTTTTAAATTAAAAAAAATCTAACACACATACACACAATAGCTTAGGTCTACACAAGATCAAGATTATCAAAATCATTGTATTCCATCTCCATGTCTTGTTCTACTGGAAGGTCTTCAGGGGCTTGGAGCTGTCATCTATGATAACACCTTCTCCTGGAATTCCTGCTGAAGGACCCATCTAAGGTTGTTTTACAGTTAACTTTCTTTTTTAAGAAAGTTACACTACACTCTAACATAATGATTAATAAGTATAGTAAATATATAAACCAGTAGCATAGTCATTTATTGGCATGATCAAGTATTACATACTGTACGTAATTGTACGAGCCGCACTTTTTCAGGGCTGGCAGCATGGAAGCTTTGTTTACACTGGCATCACCACAAACATATGAGTGCTTTGCTACAACATTACGACGGCTACAATATCATTAAATCACAGGAATTTTTCAGCTCCATTATGATTTTGTTGGACTCCCGTCACCTACACAGTCTGTCATTGACTAAAACATCCTCAGGGGGAGCATGGTGGTGCATTAGAAAGGCAGTGTAGAAGAGATGGTCCCTTTTCTCACCTCTCCCTTTCTTACAACCACTGTACTCTACTCATAAGGTATAGAGATGTTTAATCTAACCTCAAATTTTCTTGCCTTCATATTTGTAATTTTTTTTTTTTTTTGAGACAGAGTCTCAAGCTGTTGCCCTGGGTAGAGTGCTGTGGTGTCACAGCTCACAGCAACCTCAAACTCTTGGGCTTAAGTAATTTCCTTGCCTCTGCCACCCAAGTAGCTGGGACCACAGGGGCCTGCCACAACGCCTGGCTATTTTTTTTTCTTTTGTTGTTGCAGTTGTCATTGTTGTTTTAGCCAGCCCAGGATGGGTTTGAACCTGCCAGCCTCGGTGTATGCGGCCAACGCCCTATCTACTAAGCTACAGGCACTGCCTATATTTATAATATTTATAGAAGAAAACCCAGAAACAAACACAAACAAATCCACTGTCAGTGAGAACAAAGGCTCTGCAGTTAGACGACCCTGATTTAAATCCAGCTTGACCTCTTCCTACCATGGTCCTCCGGCAGCCCCATGGCTCTTGGTGCTGAACCCCTTCAGCAGAACCAGGGAGGAGGAGTACCTGGGTCCAGCACGAGGGCGGTCTGTGGATGGAGAGAGAGAACTGAGGCCACGCACTTAGCAGGGAGACCCACGAAGCAAAATGGCTGAATAACCAGTAGAGATTGTTCTCAGAACACTTTTCTATACTTATCAAGTCTCACTTTTCATATATTGATTTTATCTTAGGAAAACAAAAACCTCACTTCAGAAAAACCCAAGCTGGATGTTAATCTTACTTGAAAAATAATCATAGTCTGATGAAAGAAGATCAAATTTTAAACTTTGCAGCCTTGCATCAAGTTGTGTCTGCTCATTGCATATCTGCTTCCTGTTGATAAGAGGAATAATAAAGACTTACCAGTTATGTTTAAAAGTTGGGAGTCAAAATGTGTTGACTGTGTTCACTCTCCGGGCCATTTATACAACAAACATCACCTTCAGTGAGCTGCATATTTCAGCATTTGGCAATGAAAGAATAAGATGGCACCCTGAAAGTTGGGGGGACAGAGGGGAGTATTTATGATAAAAATGGGTGCAGGAAACAATCAGTTTTCAGTGAATTTTGGTTTACTAGTGATTTGATCATAAGCCACCTAAATATGGACATTTGTAACTGCTGGTAGCTACTAAATTTCCAGCCTGGTTCTCTCGTGAGGATCATAGATATGGGTGCCACTATCTCTACTTATAGGGCTGGGACCCTGAAGGAATTTGCTTGATGCATTTACATATATCACTGTCACTTGGTACCACAACCTCCCTTTGGCGGACAGAGGCAGAGCTGGATTCTGTTGCCAAAATGGGAATATAAATCCAGTGTTTAACTGTCCCATACCACCACATAGGGCATCTTCAAAAGCCACACCAAGTGATTTATTTTATAAGGACAGCCCACTCTTTTTAAGTTATTTAGTTTCAAAACCCCCATACTAGTATGAGTCAGGTTTTACTTATTCTAAATTGTCAGCAAGTTTATGGGTTTGAAGTACCTTCACTGGAAGGTGGATAGCAGGTTAAGCCATGACTCTCACTAAATTTCTGCCTGGCATAGTCAATGATGTATTCTTTATCTTCCATCAAACCATCTGCAGTCTCTAGAGAAGTAAAAATCACCCAAGTACGTGAACCCAAGTATAAACTTCAATAGGAAGTGATTTTACTTCCCAAATTCCATATACATGAGTAAAGGAAGTAAGACTATTAATTTAAGTCAGCATTAGAGATAAGGACCAAGCAGGAAATGACTTTTTATATGATATCATCAGGGCCCGTGTCAGGGGAGGAATAGGTGAGGCCAGTCTTTTGTCCCGCCCCTTATAGGGCTTTCCTAGTCCTCTAAATGAGAGAATGGTATGGCCAGAGGCTAATTTCATTGTGTTACCTCAACTACTCCCTGTGACTGTGCTTGAGATAGTATCTAATTTAGAAAGAAAAAATGAAAAAGGAATGAAGGGAGAAAAGAAGAATGCAAATCCTAATTATTTAGCAAAATAAACTTTATCTAGAAAAGCCAGTAAATGCTTCTAGGATTTTCATATTCTAGGTAAGTAATTGTGTTTTGTGTCATTTTTAATATGGGCGTTTCTAGTTTAGGAAATATTTGGGTAATGTTTACAGTGTAAATCATCTTGATGTCACTTATGCACCTTTAATTATCCAGAATGGGGACACAGGAGAAAGATAAATTGGGCTCAAATCCCAGTTTGTGTCACTCTGGGCAATTTACAGAGTCGTCTTCACCTGTAAAATAGGCCAGTTAATACTCACTTGGGAGGGTTGTTGGGAGGATTAACCAGGACATGGTATGGAAGTGTCCAATACAGGAGGTGCTCAGTAAATGTCTGCAGAAAGCTTCTCCCACGACTTAGAAAATAGATTTTTAAGTGTCCAGTTCAGTAATATTATGTAAATTCAGACTGTTGTGCAATTGAATTCATCTTGTAAAACTTACACTCTGAAAATCTATATAACCATTGAACAATCTCCCATTGGTTGTTTTTGGCAACCACCATTCTACTTTCTGTCTCTATAAATTTGACTATTTTAGGTACCTCATGTAAGTGGAATCGTACAATATTTTTCTTTTTGTATTTTTAGATAGTCACATTTTTAGTTTATTCTTAGAAGTTTGACAAAATGATGCACTCAGACAACACTTCTGGCCACCACATTTTACTTACATTGCCATATTGTACGATTATCTAACAATTTATTTTTCCTTTTTATTTGTACAAATTCATGGAGTACATGTTTAGTTTTATTACATGCATAGGCTTTGTAGTAGTCAAAGCAGAACTTTTGGGGTAGCCATCAACCAATTTCTCATCTTCCCCCTCCCAGCCCTTCTCCCCGCCCAGTCTCCATTATCTTTCACTCCACTTTCCATGTCCATGTGAACGTAGTCTTTCAGTGCCCACTTACGAATGAGAACATGCAATATTGATTTTTCTGTGCCTGGTTTATTTCCCTTAAGATCAACTTTCCAACTATTTAGCTAAAAACGTGAAGTTTTCCAAAATAAAGATGATCCATCGTAATAAGTTAGATCACATATTATTGGCGTGGATGAATTTTACAAAAGTACATAATATAGTCAATTCTCGAATCACCTTCCATGTGTTTTATTCCTTTACTGTTTTGTAAGTTCCTGGAGGTCAGGAATTTACAAATGCATATCTGGTCTACATTAGAAATATGGTAATACTAATGGACTACTTAGTAAATTAGTAAGTCAATGGATTTGGTTCCTACTTTGTGATTGCTGAAGAAAACATTAATTAAAGATATCTTCCTTGCATTGATTCTGTGCTAGTTCTTTACTCATCAATGGATAGCCCTCAGAAAAGGCAAAATTATTTAAATATTAGCCTAAGCAAACCATGGTTTGAAAGATAAAGCAGATGAAAATGATTGTGAAAGGCAAACAGAATTGACTTTTGGATCATGGACACTTCTGTGTCCCATCAGCTTATTAATGTAAAAGGACATGTGACATCTGTTTAGGTTTCAAATTATGGAGTACTAACTTATTTTTAACAGTAGGATCAGTAAAGATTTAAAATATTAAAATATTCAGGGCCAGTCAGGGTGAAGGAAATAGGGGCTCACAGACAGCGCTGGTGGAAATCTAAACCTTTATGAGGACAATTGAAATTATTTGTGCAAACTCCCCACAATCCTGGAAGTTCATTTCTAGTTAATTTATTCTAAACAAAGATAATCACAAAAGTAAACAGATTAATGGTCCCCTCAAAGATGTCCACAGCTTAATCCCCAGAACCTGAGAACCTGTGAATATGCTATGTTCATGGCAAGGGAGAATAAAGATGGAATTAAAGTTGTTAACCAGATGACCTTTATATTATATATGAGTCTCCTACATTATTCCAAATTGTTAGGTCTGGTAGAAGGTATATAGGAGGTGGGAAGTGGCTAAAGGCAGACAGCAGGAACCCAATTGTAGCTAGGAAGAAACATTTTGGCTAGGGATGACTCCCTGGCCTGAACACACAGTGAGGACTGCCTGGTGACTTTAAACTGACCTGGGACTCATTATCATAAAATTAACATTGCAGATTTTGATCCTCATGGATTCTTCGGGAAGGTTCTGGGAAGATGGGGTGTAATAGGAGTTTGTTTTGTAACCCCAATCTGCCAATCACCCCAAAGTGTGGGGAAAGACAGCCAATCCTGCTGGGAGAAAGGTGGGATAAACCAGTGACCATGTAGGAAACAGTGTGTGCTCAGACTTGGGGGTCTGTTCTCCATTCCCAGGAGACCTGTCTCCCTCTTTGAAATGTATTCTTGCTGTACTTTATTTCCTTCTACAAGAAATGTGCATATATGTTGTTGCTTTGTATTGGTGATTGCTCTGTCATCCACTCGGCACCAATGCTCATTCTTTGGCACTGGGAGCCAAGAAGCAGGGAACATCTGCATTCCAGCTGGACCTAACAAGATGGGCCCCATGTAATCCTATAAATCCTATAAATGTGGATGCAGAAGGCAGAAGAGTCAATGTCAGAGTGATTTGTGTACCTGAGCTGAGGAATGAAGGCATCCTCTACAAGCTGGAAAAGGCCAGGAAATGGATTCTCCTCTAGAGTCTCCAGAGAGGAATGCAGCCCTGCAATGCCTTGCTTTTTAGCTCAATGAAATCTATTTTGAATTTCTGACCTCCAGAACTGTGTGGTTAAAAAAATAAATAAATAAATAAAATAAAATAAAATTGTGTTGTTTTAAGCCATTGAGTTTGTGGTAATTTGTTGCAGAAAAAAATAGGGAACTAATATAATGACCAAGGGTGTTCACTGCAACACCATTTGTAAGACCCAATTATTAGCAACCTAAAGGCCCGTTAATAAGAGCATGATAAAGTATTATGTCATTATTGCGGATGCTGATGATTTTAGGCTTTCACTAGAGAAAGCTACTGACAGTAACCTCTCTTTCTGCTTTTGGCAAGGGCTTGCCAGCCGCTTTAAAATAGAAGGGAGAGAAACTATAGCACAGAAGCCCCAGTTAATAAATTGTCCTGTGTGTAAATGCACGGCAATATAACACACTGAGCCCACAGGACTCTATTATGCCCAGGGACAGCAGCCCCAAGAACAGGACTTTCAGATCACCTGATCTTAATTTAATTCTTAAACTCTACAGATATGCCAAGGACTGTGCTAAACACTGCAAAATAAAGTGAAAAGCAGCCAACTGACTAGAGAAGGAGGAAGAGAAGCAGGCAAGAGAATTACACCAAGAATAACCAATGCCAAAGGCAGAGGAAAGCATTGGGTACCCCAGGAACACAGGGATGGTGGGAAGATGGGACAGGGACGGCTGCCAGTAGAAGGTAATTCCTGAGCCCAGTCCCAAAGGAGGAGTAGGATTCAGCCAGACAAAGCAGCCTTAGAAGGCCAAGCCAGCGGAGGAAACAGCTCACAAAGGGCTAGCTGGCACCATGTCCAGTGTGGGTATGGGTGTATGGGTGGGGTGGCACATGAGAAAGCCAGAGAACTCTTACAAAGGACTTTTACATAAGTATCTTTCTGAAGTTCCCTGAACCTCAGTTTTTCTACCTTTATAATAGAATCATAAAAATCTTTCTTTCAGGGGAGAATTAAAGCATCTGCCCAGGGTCTGAGGGCCAAAAAAAGGAAGACTCAGCTTCTGGAAATCCCTGCCCTATACTCTCTCCACCAGGCCACAGCTGTACCCAAGAAAGTCCCCTCTGCCTCAGGCAGACTGAGGCCAGAATTCCTTTTTTTTTTTTAAGCTATAATGCATTTAAAAAAAAAAAAAATTGTGTTATATTTTTTCACCATTTATATTTAACAAGACATTGCTTTTAACACATACAAAATACAATGAAATATAATTGTCCTATTCAAAAAGGATTACAGACTAATGCTTTATTAATTCATAATTCATTATAGGCCATGCATTCTGGTAATGGAACAGAGAATTAAATTTTATATAATGAACTTTGTTTGTTTCAATCCCCTCACTGCATCTCTGTGACTCTCTAAGGCCTCATTTAGGGAGAACTTTTGAGCGCTCTGGTGAATGAGAAGCCCACACAGCCTGCAGTGCTAGGCCCTGGTTATGTCCACTCATAGGAAAAAAAGCAAAACTGTACATCAGAATCATCTGGGGAGCTTTTAAAAGATACTGCAGCCTGGGCTCCCCTCTAGATTCTGACTCAATTGGTCAAAAGTGGAGTTGAGGCATCATAATATTTTTATAAAGTCCCCAGATGATGCTAATGTAAAGCCAAGGTCCAAAAGTAGGAGAGACTAAGAAAAGAGACTAAGTTTTACCAGCTCATTTGCAGATATTTGTTACAAGACAAACAATGGTAAAAAAGAGATAAACAAATGGGAGCAAAGGAAGGTGCAACACAAGCCTCGCCAAAGACCATCTGGTGGTAAAACTCAGAGGCGCCCTGGCAGGCAGGCAGGGCCCAGGAACCCAGTGGAGGCCAACCGTGAAGATAATGAATCAAATGTGTGCACATTAGGGTGCGGGAAGGAATCCAAAAGAATTGTGAACGGTCTGTTAAAGTCTGCTGATTCAGTTTGCAAATGTCACGTGGCAGCACCCTAGCCAGGCAGTTATGAAGTCCGCAGAGTGCATGGAGAGGCAACTCCTGGGCCTCAACTCTGTTGAAGACACTGGAGCTGATCAGAGGGAGCAACCCCTGAGAGGGACGACGTTCTCAGGCCAGAGCTAGGATAGCCCATCTCCTGATGAAATGCAGATGTGTGCACCAGGCAGCTTGAAGGTGGCTTTCTGTGTCTGACCTCTTGTCTATCTATTATGCCCAGGGACAGCAGCCCCAAGAACTTATAAATAGAATAAGAAGCTACTTTCTAAAATCAGTCCTTAATAGATCCTGAGAGTCATTCTAAATATAAAAATGCTCTTGAATCATGGTAATATAATTGTTAAACCATAAGGTAAGAAGTTATCAGTCAAAAGGGGACAGTCCTCAGTGATGGGAACATAGAATACAAAGGAGGGAACTGTTCCTGTGATTCCCAAGCTCCCTACTGGGGACCTGGTGTCCTTGTCAAGGGACTTAACCCAGCCATTCTCAGCCTCCACAGCTGCTATCTTGGTATGGGCCACAATAATGCCGGGATTATCACAAGGCCTCCTATCTGGTGGTCTCTCTTCTTCTGCCTTTGCCCATCCCCACAGAGCAGCCTAAGTGGTCCTATCACAATATGAGGCAGATCATGCTCTTACCAAACCCTCCAGGACTCTGCATCTGAGAAAAGGCCTGAGTCCTCACAACAGCCCGTGTGGCCCTCTGAGATCTGTACCTTTCCACTGCTTACCTCTGGGTATATCTGCTCCTACTCAGCCCCGTACCACCACTGCCCGCCCTCGCTCCACCCACCCTTCTCCCACTCTAGCCACTCTGCCCCCTGCCGTGCTCCAACCAGGCCTGGTGTGCCCCTGCCTCAGGGCCTCTGCACCTGCCGGTGGTGCCCTGGTTGTCCACATGGCTCATTCTCATTACTTCAGGTTCACAAGGCTGTCCTAACCACCTCACTGAGAACAGCAAATTCTTCCACCTCTCTCTCTGCTCATACTCCCTACCCTCTTCCCCAATAATTTTTCCCCTTCTAACTATCATCTATTTCACTAATCTGTGTGATTATTATGCTTTTCCCCACAACTGGGATGTAAATTCTTATTGGCTTTGTTCCCTGATGTATTCCCCGTACCTGAAACACTACAGGCACCAATGAAAACTCACTAAAAGATTGAAGGAATCCATGGATCCCAGGCTGTCTCCACTGTGCTGATGGCTTCAAGCTTGGGAAGTGACTCCAGTGAGTGCTGGCTGTGTGGTGACTACATTTCTCACAGCAACCTTTAGATGATAGTGATTTGGCTCCCACAGGGGAGAACACATTGGTCAGCAGTGTGTTCTCAATGAAGTTTTTTTATTGAAGGAATGAAAGAATCATTATGTCCCATCTACTCGGAAGGCTGAGGCAAGAGAATCACTTAAGCCAAAGAGTTTGAGGTTGCTGTGAGCTGTGACACCACAGCACTCCTCCTAGGGTGACAAAGTGAGACTCTGTCTCAAAAAAAAAAAAAAAAAGAAAAGAAAAAATTAGTATGGCAACTTATTTTTTCATCTTATTTAGGGTGTCTGACTGGACCAGAAGCTGTGATGGTGGTAAGTTCACTGGTCTTGACCTCTCACCAGACCCCAGGGCCACCCACTCAGAGGCCAGCCTTCCTCATGGGTGCGGAAGATCAGCTTGCACCTTTACTTCCTAACTCCCAATTGTGTGACAGGAGAATAAACAGCAAGTTGGCATATGTGGATTTGACAGTCCAGTGACAGCCATTGACAAATGTCTCAGAAGGGTGTGATGTGCAGTCACATCACGACACTGAAGCACGAATTTGAATCCTTCAGGCTGGTGCACAGAACAAGCTGGCACGGTGCTGCTCTCTCCTCCCTTCTCCTGGAGCTAGGACAGAGGTCTGTGAGAGGCTACCCTAAGAAGAAGGCCCACTGCTGGTGGCAGTGACACCAACGCTGAAGGCCAGCCTACTTCCAGTTTTTCTTCCACGAAGTGCAATTTAGTATTATTCACAAAGCTGGTGAGTCACAAAGGTCTTCTGTCCTTTAAACCAGAACTCGGCTGAATTTCCTGCTCGTGTCTAGCATACTGCATGGACCCCAGGGAACATGCAAGACAGGGACAGGCCTTGTCCTCCAGGAGACCATCCAGCGCCTCCGGGCCAGTGCATGCGTGTTCCCCAACTTCTCTCAAGCAAACCGGAAAGTGATCAAGAGCATGAGCCGTGGAGTCAGGTGGAGTCAGGTGACTGCATTCAAATTCCAGCTCTGCCACTTTCCAGCTACATGACCATTACGGAACATCTATATGCCTCAGATAATAGTACCTGCCATTCCCAGAGCAAAATAAACATTTGATATGTAAGTGGCAGGAAAAGAAATCACGCTTAGTCCAGGATCTTAGCCCTTAGTTGCCAAGGGTAATGATTCCCAAGGGCACTATTTTTAAATTTTGCATTTTCTAAAACTGCTAGGTCAAACAAAAGTGGAACAAAGTGTCTAATCAAATTCGGTCTACACTAATAATGTATTTGAGTCAAGGTATAGTTGTTCTAAAAGCCACTCAGAGGCACGAAATTCAACTTCCCATAGTGGTTGTATTACCCATCATTCTAGAATGTCTATATGCAGCGAGGGTTAGGGCTGACATACTAAACACAAAGTGTTCCAGGTCTCAAGTATTTTTAAGGTGTGAAAAAATACAATAAAATCACTATTAATTTGAATAAAATCAAATTCCATATTGCCTTCCTCAGATACTCCAGGTTACAGCTACAGACAGCATCCTAAACGGATTAGTGCTTACCTCTCAGAGACCAAGGGAGAGCCTTACTGAAAAGGGGGCTATCTCTGGAGGGTTGAGGCCTTCCCACCCTCACAGGAGAAATCAGGGGAACCCGAGAAGCAGTGGAGGATTAGACTGCTAGACAAAACATGGAAGGATGCAGAGCCAGGGTCTGGGAGGCAGGAGGCCAGAATGTGGCTGTGGCTCAGGTGGGCAAGGTAGGTGTCAGGCAAAAGAGTCAGAGCTGAAGCAAGAACCTCTGCCTGCCTGGGACCAAAGTGTAGATTCTATGTATTCAACCAATGGAGGGTAAAAAATAGTCTTAAAAAAAAAACTCAACCCACTAAGAAATAGTGGTATAATAAAAAATTCAAATTTTTAAAATATAGTATAACAACCATTCACATAGCCTTTATGTTGTATCAAATATAAAGATTATTGAAAGTATATGGGGGGATGTACATAGGTTATTTGCAAATACTATGCCATTTTATATGGCTTGAGCATCCATGGATTTGGGTATCCACAGGGCTGGGAGGGTTGTCCTGGACCAATTCCCTGCAGATACTGAGGGATGACTGTGTATGCCATTACCAATGAAAAAACTGGCCCAGAAGGGTTAAGTGACTAACCCAATGTCACACAATATTGAGGAATATAGCTATGATTTATTAAGTACCTGCTTCTGAAATTTTTAATCACATCTCATACTTTCTTCCCTTTTTTTAAAGACAGGGTTTCGCTCTGTTGCCTAGGCTGGAGTGCAGTGGTGTAATCATAGCTCACTGCAGCCTTAAGCTCCTGGGCTCAGGCCATCCTCCTGTCTTAGCCTCCCAAGTAGCTGGGACTACAAGCATAAACCACCAAACCTGGCTGCTTCCCCCGTTTGTTATTGAGACAGGGAGTATTGCAAAATGGTTTAGAACTTTACAAGGTGATTAATTCAATACCCTCAATAATTCAATAAAACCTAAATAGGCCTACCATACAATTAAGGAAACTGAGGCTCAGAGACATGTTAATGAGTTGCCTGAGGCCATAGAAAGTGGAACAACTAGGATCTGACCCAGGTCTCTAGCTCCCTTTCTCAGTGATATGCTAGGTCAGCTTGCAGAGAACTCCAACTACTCAGCAATTATTAAGTCCTACGAGCCATTTCCTGGAGTGACTGAAAATTTAAACCACTATAAAAATAAAGAGTTTTCAAACTTCGAATTTAGAGATTTCCAGATAAGCTGGTGAGACATACAGCAACGGAATACCACATATCTTGAGTTTTATAAAGCCCAACTGAAAGGGGCAACTTGGCCCTGCCTTTGGCACATTTCTAGAACAAGTCACTTAATGAAGTTGAACTGTCCTTTAAGATAGGCAGGCCAATGTGGCAGTTTTGGAAGTTCCCTTGCTACCACAAGAAAAATGGGATTGGGACATCCTGAGAATCGGGACCAAGTGGGGAGAATTTGTGATCTCTGTTAAGGCTGTGGCCATGGATAGGTCCCTCCTACGGCCCGGGGCCCCAGAGGCCTAAAGGAGGGGCAGGTAGGCCTGGTCTTCACGGCTGGGTTTCCTGGGTTCCTGTCCTTGGTGCCCCAGCACAGCGTTACCTCTCCATCCTCTGCCTAGAAGTCTACACCACCACTTCCCAGAGCCCTCGTTTTACTACTCGGGGAATTCTGTTTTTGTGACCAAGTAACATTCACAGCTAACCTGCACTCTGACCAACTGGAAGGAAACATTTAGCCTGTGGTTCTGCCAAGGCTATTCTTATGGCAACTAAAATGCATTTATAGTTGCATGGAGGTGAAAGTTGGGAAGGAGAAATGAGTTTTGGACCTTTTGCCTCTCTGTTCATAACAAGGTGGGAAAGTCACACCCAGCAGACTTCTCAGGCTACGCAGAACTGTAGTCAGCCTTTCCCATCGAGGTAAAGCAGAGCAGATTCTAAGGTTCTTCTTGCACCTTCATGCTGTGCCCAGTGCCCAAAGAATGACAGAATCCCTATCAATCCAACATTGGGGACCTGGAGGATGTCAGGGATTTCTGAAAAGCAGCGAAGTGGTATCCACAATAGTCCCAATTTGAATCTCAGCTCCATCATTTACTTTGCGTGACCTTGGCAAAAGATACCAGATGTTCTTTCTTTCCTCACATACCCTTTAACATAACCTCTCCTTCCCATGGTCTTCCAAGTCATGGGTGATCTGTCCAGGTGTCCACCACTGCTCCAGGCATATCTATGAACTAAAAATGACTTAGCCATTTTAGACATGTTGGAGAATGCTAAGATAGCCAGGCTACAGAGACAAAAAGAATAAAACAAACCTATAAAGATAAGCAGATGCCAAGTTACAAAGTCCCACAAAAAAACTAGATGGGACATTGGCCCCTTTTGGGATACACCGGGTCCTTATGTCCATTTTGTTTTGGCTTAGGTGGCTTTGAGTTGGCCTGTTTCTGGCAACCAACAGAGACAGAAGGTAACTACTTTACTTAAGCACCTACTTTGCATCAAGTTTGTTGGACTCATGGTATTTATTAAAACATCTCATTCACACTTTATTGCTCTATGCTTAATTACTGACATCAGCAGATACTCCCTGAGACTACTTCAGTGACTTATAGTCTGAAGTTAATCAAATTAACTATAAAGTTTCATGAACAATTTACAATAGACAGAAGCTTAAGAGACAGAACACACTCTCCTATTTTTCTTTGTAAGTCTTCACATTAAATAAACGCCTTCTTGATGAATGGAGAAAAAATAAGTATAATATTCCACTGAAGCTGAGAAATAAAGCAATCTGTTTATTTTTTAAAAGAAATAAACATGGCCGATCTGCACTAATCATAACATTCTGAAGAAAAAACAGTATTCAACGTTTCTAGTTTATAAATAAATAATACCCTGTTTTACTTATACTGTTAACCGAAGATAAAGTTGGAAATAAGGAAATTGAATCATGTTTATAGATTGAAAGGTATCAGACATGGTATTTGATTCTGAGAAAATGAAGACATAAATGGAAAAAATGGCCATCACAATAAATTTAGTAAAGAATGACATTTAAAGGTTTATACATAAACTTCACATGGTTGACTTGACAGACTAAATCAGTTTTCAAGTCCTTAACTATACCAAGAGCAGCAAAATTGAAGACAAAAAATACACATTTAAGAATCTGCTACATTGTTACGAATAAACATAACTGTATCAGTGAAGCAAAAAAAAAAAAAAAAAAAAAAAATACCCAAAACCTCAACTGCTGCACTATTCCAGTCACGTGTGCAAGTTTTATGTTTCACTGTCAAATGTGTTCCCTCATTCTGGGTGTGAACTGCGCACTTCAGATACAACAGCCTGGAAGGATAATGGGGTTGCAATGCACGGCTGCAGAATCAGTCTCGCTAGATTATGGCTACAGTACACAGGCAACTCCATCTGTAATCACAGCAGTAAACCAGGTGCAAGTGCGCACCATCATAAATATATTGTGTATCAGAATTACAAATCACAGAAATAAAGACAAATAATGGCATGAAGGGCTTGATAGTTTATTTTAAAAAATTGTACCACACTGATCTTGATGACCAGCATACACATGATAATGGCTTTTCTCTTGGGTATTAACATTGCAGTATCTTTGTATACTGAAATGTTTCAATAGGACCAAGAACGTTAGAGAATAAAGATCTTAGATGAAAATGAACACTAATAATTCTGGTGTCCGCCTCCATAGAATGTAAACCCCTTATGAAGCACTGTAATGTTACCTAGTTATGAAGAACGAAAGTTCTCTTACAAGTAGGCAGCATGGACTTATACTTCCTTGCTTTTGTGTTTAGTTTTATAATTTAAGTTATGTCTACCCTGGCTAAAGTACAATCATACAAGACACCTCAGATAATTTCCATGCTACCATTGCACAAGTTTACTGATTTTACTTAAAAAAAAAAAAAAAAATCAAACCATCATCAAAATAAAGAGGCAAACAAAAGTGACTTCCAAATCATTTGAAAAACATAGTGCTTATTTGTCCAATACAGACTCAAACGTAAATGCTACATTTAAAATTTCCTTCCAAACGTCTGCAATAAAATTAACATTTATATATGGGTTTTTTATAGAACTGTATTTTGCAATCAACAAGAGAAAGTTACTTTTTAAACAGCAATATATTTGGTTACAGTTCCACATATCTGTAGTAAAGACAAAGCCACGGGTTGTTAAATCTGGCTCTAAGTAACCTAAGGTACAAAATTTTGACAAATATCAAAATTACAATAATCTGTTCTTAAAAATTCAACCCATGAGATTACATTTGAGAGAGTAAATGTGCTGTTGAGTAATTATTTCAATAGCCTTTTCTTTTTATGACTATCTACAAACTGACTCTTTTTTAAATCATTGTGACTCACCAGTATTTCAAACTGACCTCTTTACTTCTGTTTCCATTTTAGTACCCAGGGATTTCTGAGGCAGCATTAAGTTTGACTTCATAAAAACAGTAGATACTTTGACCTTTCAGTGACAGTTTTTAAATCTGTAAACTCAATAATCACATTATTTAACTCAGCAACTATAAAAACATTGAGATGTTGGCATTTAAAGCCAGAATCTCTTTGTGCTTTTTAAATTAAGCTGCTTTGGAATCTTTTTGGTATTTATCAGCCATTTGTATTTCCCTTTTAATAATAAAAGAATATATTTAAAATAATTTTTAAGATTAACTGTTCTGGGGGGTTTATCAATACTTTTTTAAAAACACAGAAAAAAATCAATTATTCTTTTCCTTCAGTATTTGGAATAGTAGAGATTATTTCTGGTCCCTCCTTAGATCAACCAACACTACTTTTCATCACGTAAAACACTGAAATTTACAGACATCCCTGAAAAGTTTTTAAGTAAACGAGTGAATCACAGTGGAGTCTCAATCAGTTAACAGTGTAGATCCATTAAAAAAACAAAACAAAACAAAACTGAATATTAAAAGAAAATCTTCAAGCTAAAAAAAAAAAAAAAAAAAAAACCCTCCTGAAGAAGTAAAAACCAAGTGTATGTTGTCACTGATTCTATAGTTTTATCCCCTGATTGATTAGACTCCTCCTTCTCCGTGTTGTACGATTTGTTTGCTAACATCCTCACGCCAAGTTTTGGGGACACTTGCGTGAAGAGGCTATGCTGCTGTAGCATCTAAGGGAATATAGCGGCACCATTTCTTCCCTAACACGCTTCCTATCCAAGATGAGCACCGAGTCTCACTCCTCTGCACTCACCGGCATCTTACCAGGAGATAATACTTGCTGTACAAATCAATGACGGCTGATCCTCCCATCCTAGCCCCACTGCCAATATAAGGTTATCATCAGTTTGTCATTATATGCACTGGCCTTTCACTCTTTCAATCAGAAAAGTTGTATTATACTTTTATAAAAAAAAAAAAAAAGAGGGAGAGGGAGAGAAATGAAAAACCAAGAGTCTAAAGGCACAAAGTCGCATAGCTGCTCTAGTTGGAGTTGTAAACAGAGAACAGGTTGAATTTAGTTAATCCCAATCCGTGAGAGTAAAAGGCATCTGCAGCAGGCTTTTATCCAGCCAGCTTCTTTGAGACCCTTCGTGGGTTTTGAGGTCTACAAAGTATGCACTAAAATACCCATACTTCAAAAAGCAATAAGGCAAATAGTATAATCATTATTCAAAAGTTACAATGGTAGTGTAGGCATACGTAGTATAATTTAGTTACAATGTGTGGTACTGTTTCTATTATATACCCATATTAACTATTTATTTCCTATGTAATTATATATTCAGATGCATTTCAGTTGAACACAAAACCATCCTTGTACCACCACCAATAGTTGGCAATAGCTCTTTGATAGCAGTTTTTATTCTGCTGGAGAAATTATCCTTGAACTGAAAAATGTCCACAATGTCCAGTCATTAAACACTATCATATTTGTGAAGAGCTTCTTCCAACTTCTGGGTCACTTTTTGGAAAAATATTATTTGTTGTTGTAAGAAATGCTGCATTTGTGACTTAAAGTCTCTTACTCGAATTTGATGGAAGTGGTGAATTTCAGCCAAAGTGGCAAAAGAAATAGTGTTACAGCGATCCTGAATGCCGTCAGCCTTCTGGACCTCCATCTTCCCTTCTTCCACGTGTCGCCTACTCTCCTTTACTTTGGTAAGAGCTCCTAGAGTTAAAATAGTAACAATTAATTAATTGCAAACACATGCCACATATCCCAATGACATAACTACATACTAAACAGACTCCTGGGCATTATAAATGCCTCTAGAATTTAAAGTGGTAACTATAATTGCTCTTTAAAAAAGAAGAAATCTGGTAAAGTTTCTAAAAACATCCTCATTGCTAAAACTTCTTTTCAAAAAATTAGCATTTGCATACTCACAAAGTATCTGTGGCATTTTTCATTTCTTCCAAATAAAGACACAATACATAACAGAGAATTTGCAAGGAACTATCCTTAAGACAAAAACAAGAAACTGCAGTTTTCATATGTTTAAAAGGTGACACCATTACAGTCACACATATTAAAAGAATTATACTGTATGTAAAAACACCCCATAAAGAATGCAAACCCACTTCCTCCCACAGTCTTGCTAAGGAATTATTGTGTAAGACTCCAGAACCAGTCTCTGAAACAAGTTAACACAGACTCAGGCTGTGTTTTGGAATCATGCCATGGTTGGTCTACCAACAGAGTTCTCATCAGGGCTGGCCACGCCCAGGTCTTATCAGCTGAAGTGCCTGAAAAGGGGGTGGATTACCCATGCAAGTCTGGTTCGGACTCCATCTTCTTTCAGGAGACACAAATCTGCAGTACAAGGTTTCTGAGCAACAAGAATTCACCACTTTTTCTTTAGGGACTATAAGAATCAGTAACTATTAAGTCAGCCCAAATGATGACTTGGGAATGATGCCAGAGGTGCCACAACCTCTTGCCAACAACTATCACCAGAGAGTGCTGCAGGGGTGGGGGCAGGGATGTGGCAGGTGGCATTTGAGGGCAGACCCTCCCCCAGAAAATCACATAAAGACCATAAAAGACTGAGACTGTTCAGGAGTAGGAACATAGGCTCCTCTTGGGTTCTTGTGAATGAATAATGATAAAGCTCAAATCACTTGAACAAAACCAGCTGAAGAATTCAGACTTCCCAACTCTACCCAGCACTCATTCCACTAAATCATGCTGAAAGATAAGACAGAATAGAGAGAGAAACAGCCAGGGCACTGGCCCGGCAGTCCCAGAACATGGCAATACTGGCGGGTGGGGGGGGAGGGGAAGGCCTGGGGAGGAGGAAGTCAGAAACCTGAGAGACTCTGCTTCAGAAATGTCCTGCTTTACTTAACAGTGAAATATACAAGGGAAGATGCCATATTTCTAAATTTCTTCAAATCTCTTAACAAAATAACAGAGTATAAACCCAATATTAAATAAAACCATTATTAAAGGGCTGGGTATGGTGGCACATGTCTGTAGTCCCAGCATTTTGGGAGGCAGAAGCAGGAGGATTGCTTGAGGTCAGACATTCAAGACCAGTCTGAGCAAAACAGTGAGACCCCGACCCCATCTCTACAAAAGACTTTTTTTTTTTTTTTGGCAGATTTTGGCCGGGACCGAGTTTGAACCTGCCACTTCTGGTATATGGGGCTGGCGCCCTACTCCATGAGCCACAGGTGCTGCCCTTTACAAAAGATTTTTAAAAATTAGCCAGACGTGGTGGCATGTGCCTTTAGTCCCAACTACTTGAAAACTGAGGTAGAAGCATTACTTGAACAGGAGTTCAAGGCTGCAATGAGTTATAATCACACTACTGCATTCTGGCCTGGGTGACACAGCAAGACCGCATTCCAATAATAAATAAATAAATAAATACATAAATAAACAAATAAATAATAAAATTAAAATTAAAAAAATAAGGCTTGATGCCTGTAGCTAAAGTGGTAAGGGTGCCGGCCACATGCAGTGGGGCTGGGGGGTTCAAACCCAGCCAGGGCCTGCTAAACAACAATGACAACAATAACAACAACAAAAAACACCCGGGTGTTGTGGTGGGCACCTGTAGTCCCAGCTACTGGGAGTCTGAGGCAAGAGAACTGCTTAATCCCAAGTTTGAGGATGCTGTGAGCTGTGACGGTACAGCACTCTACTGGGGGTGACGTAGTGAGACTCTGTCTAAAAAAAAAAATAAAATAAAGAAATAAATAAAGATAAAACTTTTAAAGGTAAAACTACATATTTTTCCACAGTTCAAGGGCCTGAGAAATGAAAAACCACTGACAATAAATTTCAAACACATATATGCACATTTGTGTAGGTACGTACATACCCACACATTTATTTTTATTCATTTATTCTAAGTGAGAGCTTTAAGTGAAAAGCAGCACAGCCTTGAACAGGAAGGACAAACGGGCACTGAACACCCATGCAGCACACAACTTCCACTCCACCCACGGCAGAGAAGTGTGCTCTGCTAGACACAGGAAGACCCCTACCCCAGTTCCAAGAAACCATCACTCAGAAAGGCCAGCACTTTAAAAATCTCTACCATGGCTAACAGAACCAACAGGGGTGTTACAACTTGCCCCCTTGCTGTTCTTAGAGAGCAGGGTGCAATGACTCACACCTATAATTCTAGTACTCTGGCAGCCCAAAGTAGGTGGATTGCCTGAACTTGGGAGTTTGAGACCAGCCTGAGCTAGAGCAAGATCTGGTCTCTAAAAAAGTCAGGCGTTATGATAGGTGCCTATAGCCTATAGTCCCAGCTACTCAGGAGACTGAGGCAAGAGGATTACTTGACCCCAAGAGTATGAGGTTGCTGTGAGCTACAATGCCATAGCACTCTACCCAAGGCAACAAAGTAAGACACTGTCTCAAAAACTAAAAAAGCAGCCTAGGCAACAGAGCAAGCCCTGCCCCCAAAAGGGAAAGAATGACAATTTCTTGTACAATGTTTGTCTTTGATATTGGTATCAGTTTTACATTTTATATACAGAAATTTAAGTTGAAAAGACCAGGACAGTAGAAGAGGTAAAACTAAAGGAAAAAAATTTTCCAAGGACAACTGAGAATATAAAATGATGAAATACATGTTGAAAATGGTCAAAAGAGAAAATTAAAAGACAAACATCTCATGTGATCTATTTTTTCATCTGATTTTGAGCTAGGGTACCCCAGGAAGTCATGGTCCAATGTTCAAACACGGAGGACAAGCACAAAGGGTCCTGTCCTGCTCTGATTCTGTTCTGTGTAATGGTTGTTGCCAGAATTGATGATATTCCACAAGTATTACTTGATCTAGTCACTTGCTTTTCAGAGAAGATCTGAAACCCAGCCCAGAGTTGTATGAATGTCAGCTAACGGTGCAACTTGTCAAACTTTCAATTAGCTCACCACATTTTAAAAAACCACATGCTAGCATATAAAGTTGCAGATGTGCACCTGTAACAACAAATTTAAAAATGATTAAGTATTAAGTTTTCCCATCTTACCACATTGGCATACATTTTCAAAACTCTCAGATACACCAATGAGTATTAAAATCTCTCTGAGGCCTAAGGACCTTTTGGCATTTAATACTTTTAAGCTTGCTAAGTGTACATACTAACAGAACCAAGGAGAATTTAAGATTTATGTTTTTTAAAAAATCATTTCATAGCCTTCCAATTAGTTTTTTCCTATACACATTTGAACAGATATTTAAACACATTTTAAACACATATTACTGTGTCTTCCTCCCTATGAAAAAAGTAATTATAGAAGCACTAGTTTACTGACTAGGAGTAAACAGAAAAAAAGATGTGACATCTTTTAAATAGCTCAAGCTATGCAGATGAACAAACAGCAAGGGTGTTTTAATACCTGGGGAGAGGGGGGTGTGACAACACAAACCAACTACTTTCTAGGGTTCCCAGGAAGCTTCCCACTGAGCTCCTAAGCTCCGGGTCACTCAAGAGGAAAGTGGAAACATATTTTTCCAATAGAAATGACATTACAAGCATTGGTTAGATGTTAAGCGTAATCACGTTATTATTAGAACTAGAATTTGGGTTTTAAATGGCTAGGTTCTCACAGTTGATTTAACAATTCTCAAAGTGAGAATTCTCTGTGCATATTTCTAGACCTCACACATATTTTCATATTCAAAACCTTAAATATTACAAGAAAGGCAGAAACAGCAGAATTTTCAGTCAGGTCTAACACATTGGAGAATAAAGCTAGTGAAGCAGAGTTAAATCATCACAGACTTAAACAATTATCAGAGGGGCTTTAACTAAAAAATGCAGTCAGTGTAACCTAATTCTTTGTACCCTCAATGAATCTCAAACAATAAAAAGTAAAAATAAAATAATAAATCACTACAGACTTGCTACTTCTAGGACAGCTTTAAAAATTAATTTGTAGCTGCTTAAGGAACTGCAGAGGTACAATACAACCAGCTGCAGAGCAGTAATAAAGCATTACAGCATCTTTTAAGCATTCTTTCAGCTGGACTGAATTTTTTACCAAACCCAAGAGGAGTGTAAATGAAAGCTGAAAATGTTGCCCAGATTCTAAACAACAAAGGGACCACACATTTTTATCATGGGGTCGATACAAATACAGGCACAAGTTTCAAAAGATCCAATTTTTCAGTGGCTCATTTAGCTGAAACCTGCCCCTGGCCAGCCCCCTCCTCTCACAAACATCCTATTGCCACACTGCTTTCAAAACAGAAGAGGGAAATGAAAGAGCAGGGGGAGAAATTATACAATGAAGTCTAAGGTCAAAGGCAGCACTGCTAAGAATAAACAAAAGGTCCCATGACACTCAAGGTTAAGGCAAGGGTTTTAAAAAATAATAAACAGGAGCGAACAGAGAGAAAAACATTTTAGAATGATCGTGCCAATATACACCTACAAAACTGCTTCCTATGCTAACAGACTCTGGTTAGCTCGATCTGGAATAGCACAGGCATATCAATAAGATTTTATCACAAAAAGGAAATGTGGGCAAGTATTAAGTTCTGAGATTAAATACAAAGAGGGGGACGATACACAGCAGTGTGGATGAATTCTTAAAAACAACAATGAAGGCTCAGCGCCTGTGGCTCAAGCAGCTAAGGTGCCAGCCACATACACCTGAGCTGGTGGGCTCAAATCCAGCCAGGGCGTGCCAAACAACAATGAGGGCTGCAACAACAACAACAACAACAACAACAAAAATAGCTGGGCATTATGGCAGGCACCTCTAGTCCCAGCTACTTGGGAGGCTGAGGCAGGAGAATCGCTTGAGCACAGGAGTTGGAGGTTGCTGTGAGCTGTGATGCCACAGCACTCTTACCCAGGGTGACAGCTTGAGGCTCTGTCTCAAAAAACAAACAAAACAATGAAGTGGTAACATTTCTATTATAGTTATTAGAAAGTTGTAGAGACTATTAGAAAAATATTACTTACAAGAAAGTACAATGAAGTAGTACAGCCTCCCCCAGTTACACAACTGAAAATAAATTCTTAACATGAACTGAAGAACAGGAAAAAGTATTATTGAAAGTGAGGCAATATATTTCAACCACATCCCTTAACTGTGATTCCCCAACAGGCAAAAGGAAGCCCAGAGGCCTCCGGGCTGCGAGGCTGAGCCTCTAGCACATTTCCAGCACATCATCTCTTCCTCAGGGGATCTCTGCCAAGGAGGCAAAAAGAAGCAGAGAGAAAGGTTTACAGGTTGAGAATGAAGTTTCAGTGGAGCATTCAATTTAGTTATTAAATTAGTTTGACAAATTATTAGAATTTTTTCCCAGGATACAAAGTTCACTCAGGAACTAATGACCTCATTCCTAGAGAAGGAGCAGGAACCCTGAAAACATTCCCCTTATCACCAGGTTCCACAAAACAGCCCCTGGGGAAGTGGAGGTAGAGCTAATTCCCAAGTTAGAATGGCAGATTTGGTTCCCTAGTTTGGTTTTGTTGGGTTTTTCTTTAAGCTGAAAAGGCCTTAGAAGAGTATTTTATGCAATTCTCTTAATCTTATAAACAAGTGCCAGAGTCACTTGCCTAAAATTCCACAGCTAATACACAGCAAAGAACCCACCTTTCCTACCTGTCTGCCAGGAGTTCCAAGCAGGTGTCCTTGTTCAGAAAACCAGTTCATCCTTTTTGTAGGTACAGATGAATGGATCAGTGGAGAGTGGATCAGGCCTGAGACTGGCCTTAACCCTACCTACTATAGTCTGTTGAAAAGGAAACTTTCCTTTTCACATTTTGAGAGTTAAAAGGAAAATTTAAACCAATTTTTACTTTGTGTTAGGGCCTGTTATTAATAAAATCTCCTAGACTCCCACACTGACTCTAAACATGCACAATTCCTAACAGGGCTCATTTTCAATTTGTTGCAATTGCCAAGGCTCAGAGAAGGGCATTCTGCCCCACTTTTCCACCATCTATCCCAGCTCCAAAGAAACCCAGCAACTTCCACTCCCTCCTACTACCCTTTTTCTTTGTATCTTACCAATGTTTTATAATAAAACATGTTCAGGCTGGAAAAAGCAAAGCAAGAAATATCTGCATGCTTATTTATAATACATATGTACTCAATTTTGAAGAATAACAATGTAGACAATGAATATAAAAAAGTGAGTCTAATCACATGTCCAGGTTTAAAATATTATTACCTTAAAGTGCTCAAATTTTAAAAACTCATATTATAAATTAATTATGATCCAGGAAGTCACCACCATTTTCAAAAGCATCACATTTTCATACAGTCTGTCATTAAACTATTTCCATCAGTAAAACCTAACACTGAAGAAGCATTCCAGTGTCATTTTTTTTTTTTAATCAGAGCAGTGAAGCTCCAGTGTCATCTAGTCCACTAGCAAATACCAAGAACCCACTGCAAGCTGAAGTAAATAAGCCCACTAGCAAATGCAAACCAAACTGCTAACGTTCCCCTGCTTCTCATTGGTAGAGAGCAACAATTTTCCGAGCAACCTGAGAGACTAGGAATGAAAATCCTTCACACACCGTCCAGCCTCATGCATTTTAGCCAGGAAGGGCCCCAACCTCCTTTAAAGAAAGTGTCCACCTCTTCCGAGCTTGCCTCCTTTCCCTCTCTAGGACCCCTGCAAAACTTCCAAAACAACCCTGTCCAGTTCTTGCACCTGAACTTTGCCTTTCTTTTCTCAATCAGATCTCTTATTCTCAGTATGTCTCCTCTCTTCTAAGACTGATGATACAAAAGGCCCAGTCACTAAGCAACAGGAATCCAAAGGCTACATTTTCTCCCTTCAAAAAATAATAAATAGGCAGGGCGCCATGGCTCATGCCTGTAATCCTAGCACTCTGGGAGGCCACCGTGGGAGAATTGCATGAGCTCACAGGTTCAAGACCAGCCTGAGTCAGAGAGAGACCTTGTCTCTAAAAATAGCTGGGCATTGTAGTGGACACCTGTAGTCCCAGCTACTTGGCAGGCTGAGGCAAAAGGATCACTGGAGTCCAAGAGTTTGAGGTTGCTGTGATGCCACTCTACCAAGGGTGACAAGGAAGAGACTCTGTTTCAAAAACATGAAAGAGATAAAGAAATGGAATCTTATTTAATTTTGAAATCATAAATGTGTATGTGTATATTCCAAAAACATTAACTAGGTTTCCTGTCTTCTCAGGATCTTTCCCCACAAAAAAAAAAAAAAGAATCTCTGGTGTAAGGGACAGAAAAGGAGACAGGCTGAAGGGCAGTAGGGACACCCACAGGCAGTTTCTCCAAACTGAGCTCAGCCTGTTTTTCTTCATTCCCTGGTACACTGAAAATGTTGAAAGGAAATGCTAATTTGGCCAAAGTGGCCCATTTGGTCCTTCCCCGCCCCTTACTGGTATCCACACCCGGCTAACTTCCCCGCCCAGCTCACTCCCCATAACTTCTTCCCCTCCCCTTTCCTTCCTCCCTTCTGGTCTCCACCCACCTCTTGATTACATTTTCCCCCTCTCTGCTCCAATATTTACTTTTAAAGTTGAGTAAAATGTCTCAAAAAGTGAAGGCCAACACCCCCTAACACAGAGGGGCAGGATGGCGGCCCATGCAGGCAATAACCCCAGGGGAGCACCTTCTCTGTACAAACCTGCGCTCTGCACTTTCCATGTCTTATTTTTCTCTTTAGCCCTAAAAGAAAAGCCATCAGTAGAAAGTGAAACTTATAGAAGCTAAATAATTTTGCCAATGATGTCCAGCTGCATGTGAACCTGGGTCTGCCCAACTTAAGCAGTTCTGCACGTGGTCTACTGGGGACTGTCTCACCTATGCAGACGTCAAAGCTGCAATGATAAGCCTCAACAAACAGAGCACAGCACCTGCACACCAAGCGCCTCCAGGGCCTACACCACCTCAGGTATAAGTGACCCACAAAACTCTTCCAGCCCAACATTCTGCTCCTGCATCAAGCCATACTAAGTAGGTTCCCGGTCTGAACCACACTAATAAACTCTGGAGAGTACCAATACTGATACTGAACTCAAGTAGTGAGAGCAATTTTTGAAGGGACTAAAGGTCCTTAAAAACCAAGAAATATCAAAATTCAAAGGTAAATAAGTGACAACAAATAAATAAATTTATGTATTTACTTAAATAAATAAATAAATATATTCAAATAAATAATAAATTTATTAAAAATAAATTTGAGCCGTTTTAAAAAGGAGATAAGAGGGTGATGACGAGGACAATACGCCAGTGCAGTGGCTCATGCCTGTGATCCTAGCACTCTGGATATCTTGAGTTCACAAGTTCCAGACCTGCCTGAGCAAAAGCAAGATCCCGTCTCTACTAAAAATAGAAAAACTGAGGCAAGAGGATCCCTTGGGCCCAAGAGTTTGTGGTTGCTAGGAGCTATGACGCCACAGCACTTTAGCCAGGGCAACAGCTTGAGACTCTGTCTCAAAAAAAAAAAAGACAAGGTCAGTAATTGCCAAAAACGTTGCTTGACGGTTAAAAAATAATAATCATCATTTAAAGAATTCAGACCTCCTCTAAGTTTGGTTTGGTCCTGAAGATAAATTAATTTGTTCTAGGTAAAAGCCTTGTTATATCCTACATTAAGAAGCTCTTAAAATTTCATTTAGCAATCACCTAACTTAACAGCAAGATGACATTCAGCATGAATGAAAACATTCACGTAAGTGTCAACTCCTTACAGCAGAATTGCTTTTACTCACCATGCATGTATACAGACTCACGCAGCTCACCTTGTTCCAAAAATGGAGAGGAAAATCACATGACTACATCTCAAAACAACTGTTCACTGCTAGGCAATTTTTTATATATGTAAAGGCTCTGTGTTTTAGCTTATAATGAATGTTAAATATGTGATAAAATTAATACAGTGATAGTTTGAAGAATTCCATAAACACAGTGTGTCTTTAATTCATTCAGAACAACGTTTGGATACAGTGGTAAAAATGGTGATTTGCCTATAGTCAAACAAATACAGATGAAGACGTTAAAATCTGAGAACAGGAAAGACAAGAAAATAATATATTGTTTCTTTTCTTAAAGATACGATATCCACAGACTCTTAATACAATGAGGTAGAAATAACATCCTTGATAACAGCGAATACATAATAAAACTTTAAAAAACAACTGGTTTTGTAAAGTAAAATCCATACAATGGTTTAAATTCAGGGAACACAACTAATACCTGAAGTCTGCAGTTCAAAATCCCTAATTTCCTAATTCTTTTGCTGCATGGCTCGTGCGTGGATCTGCATGGATAAAGCAGCATTAGATGTGTCTGCAAGATGCTGGCGCTTTGGGTTCTGTCAACATTTGACATACGACAAACGTGTACCAAGAAAACAGTGACCTTCAGAAACTACCTTTAATTAAAGGTAAAAGCTTATTTTCTTTTTTTCTAGACGATAAAGGCAGACCTAAGCTGAAATAAATCTAAATACAGGCTGCTAAACAGATGAGCCCCTCTATGTGGGGCAGGAAGCGCGTAAGTGGCACCAGCTCTTTAGAAAAGACAACAGGGAGACAGCTCACAGGCAGGGCCAGGGCCCTCTAGGATCCCAGGCTCTGAAAGCTTCTGAGAGCGCTGCAGTGAGGAGAGTATTTTCAAAGAATCTGCTTCTTAGTTTTAAGTACTGTTTACAAATAACGCCTAGTTTTTAACTGAAATTGTAAACCCTGTTGTCACAAACAGCTACTTATGCGATGGTGGTACTGTGAACAGCACAGCACAAGCATTCATCATTTTCCTCAGGGCCGCCCACCCACAGCCTCTGCCATGGGTGCTTCACATCATTTAAGGATCACTAAGCTTTGGAGATAATTCTCATATCAGCTGTTTTAAACTTAAGAACGCCCCCACCCCCACTGCGTGGTTTTCCTGCTTTCTTTATGCTGGCAGGGGCCAGGTGTCCATTGGCCGTGAGTCTTTACTCCAGCCACAGCTGCACTTCCTTGTCTAAGAGCATGAGTAACAAACTGAACACAAAGCATCTCAAAGTGTATGAAGTTTTAAAATATACACGAGAGTCAAAACATGAAAATGTATAGATTATCCGTGCTGATAATCTGTATTTAAAGATGTCGTCTGCAGACAACAGGTGGCTTTTGTGAAAATCATGTCAGCATAACTAAATACAATAAAAGGCCTGAAAATGGAATTTTTTTTTTTTTTTTTTTTTTTTGAGACAGAGTCTCAAGCTGTCACTTTGGGTAGAGTGCCATAGCGTCAAAGCTCACAGCAACCTCCAACTCGGGCTCAAGCGATCCTCTTGCCTCACTTTTTGTATTTTTAGCAGAGGCAGGGTCTCGCTTTTGCTCAAGCTGGTGTTGAACTCCTGAGCTCAAGCAATCCACCCGCCTCAGTCTCCCAGAGTGCTAAGATTACAGACGTGAGCCACCTCACCTCGCCTGAAAATGGAATTTTCTAAGACTCCCTTCAGCCCCGTACCTTGTCTTTCCTTCTAATCCAGCTCCTTCTCTTAGGCTGCCCATTCCTATCAGTGGCTTCCCCACTTCCTGTCACCGAAACCTAAAACCTCAAAGTTGCCAGTGGACCTCTCAGGAGAGCCAGCCTGTCACCAAGTCCTCCCATTCCACCTAGCAGGTGTCTCCAGTCTACCCGTTCCTTTCTGAAGCCACCCTCTCAGTGCACAACCACCAGGAAGAACTTCCTAAAGGCCTGCCCTCAGGGGTGACTCCAGGGAAGGATGTCTCCAAGAACTCAGTTTAAATTGCTATTGCTCCGTTCCTGTTAGCAATGTGGGAATAGGAAGAGTATTTACCTCAAAAGCTCCTACGAGAGGTTTAAATAGACATAATGAACATAAAACCTGAAGTACCATGCCTGGTACCCAGTAAGTCTTCAAAATATGCCAGCTATTTTGATTATGATTCAGACGTCACTCTTTAGTGCAGGGGTCCTCAAACTATGGCCCGCTGAGGACATTTATCCAGCCCATCAGGTGTTTTTACCAGTTGCCTATCCTGCTTTAGTAGCTGACTTGTCCCGGGCCGCAGTGTGCATGTGTGGAATGTGTGCCAACTCCCCAACTCTGTTCCTTCCCTCTGTCTCTCCCTGCCAGGTGTTATTGCCATCCTGCTTAGCAACCCAGTGTCCGGGCTGCAGTGCACACGTGTGGAATGTGCCCCACAGTCTCCGACACCCCTCCTACTCTCCGACTCTGCTCCTTCTCTGTCTCTCCCCGCCCCTCCTTCTGTCTCTCAACTCCTCATCTCAGTCTCTGGTGTAATTGGAGGAGTCACCAGGTTGCCTGTGCAGAGCCTGCTGCTGCCTAAGGACTGAGGTAAGAACAAGTTAGGATTTTTTTTTTTTAAAGTTAGGAGGTCTTTTTTTTTATTATTTTGCAGTCACTAGGGCCTTTTTTTCTGAAGTTAGGAGGTCTTTTTTTTTTTTTTGCAGATAAGGGGCACCTTTTTTTGAAGTTAGAAAAGCCTTTTTAAGTTGGTTAGTTGGTTGGGGGTAGTGTCTGGGGGGTTGCATCACATTGATAACGCAAGTAGTCAGCGCTTAGTGCTAATGCAAATTGTCAGTGCTCAGAGGTAATGCAAATGGTCAGAGCTCAGAGGTAATGCAAATAGTCAGTGCTCAGTGATTATGATAATTGTAAGTGCTCAGTGTTAATGCAAATTGTTAGCACTCAGTATTAATACAAATTGTCAGCAGTCAGTGTTATCGCAAATGGTCAGTGGTCAGTGTTAAGGCAAATGGTCAGTGCTCAGTGTTATCGCATGGGGGCCCCAAACTGGTAATCTGCCTAGGGCCCCATGGGAACTTAATCTGGCTCTGCAGACAGCCAAGGAGTAGGAAACCCAATTTAATTGCCAGTAAGTGCATTTATATTCTGATTGCTATTCAGTTGTGTATGATGTTGTATGTTGTGTGCTGTGTAAGCCCCGGTTCACACTGTTGCGATCTCTGAGCAGTGCAAGTTCAGCCATATGTTTGTATGGCTGAACTCGCATTAGATTCAGAAGAAAAAAGGCATACATGTCTTCTTTCTTCCTGCAGTGGAATCTGTTCGCATGGGTGACAAGACCCATGCGATCAGATTCCCGTGGGAGTTCACAGATCACAGTGCAGTTCGCACAGGGTAGTGTGAACTGGAAAGGTGGTGGAGGAACTGGCTGTGTAATCGTGCCTGTTCCCACACTGCACCAGTGTGAGCCTGAGGTAAAAGCGGAGTTCCACCATATGGGCACTGGCGAGGCTGAAATGATGTGGACTGGCAAGGCTGCATTGATGGACACTGATCAGACTGCACTGATGGGCAGTACAGTCTATATGTCTCTGTGTGGGCAAAGTTATTGCTGGTATATTGTTTTTGGAGCGCTGTATATATATATTGGTAGTTTACTAATAGCAATTTGGAATCCCTAGGAAATAAGGATATCAAGAAAGAGTGTTGTTTACAAGCTTAAAAAAAAAAGAGAAAAATTGACTCGGAGTGTAGGATATTCAAAGAACAGTGGGCTTATGATTACTTTTTCATGCAGTACAAGGAAAGAGCTGTGTGTTTGATATGCCAGAATACAGCATCTGTGTTCAAAGAATACAATTTGCATGAACATTATCAAACTCAACATAAAGATAAATATGATAGTTTGGTCGGAGTAGTGAGAAAAGAAAAAATATTAAAACTGAAATATACATTGACAACTCAGCAGAATACTTTTGTGAAGCAGAAACAGCTAAATACTTCATTACTGTGAGCAAGTTTTCAAATTGCCAAGGTAACAGTGTGCACTGGCAGACCATTTGTGGAGGGAGAATTTGTTAAAGAATGCCTTCTTTCTGTTACCAAAGAGATGTGTCCAGAGAAGGCCAATTTATTTAGTACAGTGAGTCTTTCAGGACCCTCAATTACACAAAGGATTGAAGAAATGGAAAACAATTTGCATCAGCATTTGCAAAACTCCGCAAAAAACCTTTCCTATTTTTCCTTGGCACTTGATAAAAGTAATGATGCTCGTGATTCTACACAACTTCTAATTTTTATTTGTGGTATGAATGACTATTTCAAAGTCACAGAAGAGCTTGCTGCACTGCAAAGTATCAAAAGAACAACTACAGGAGAGGATATTTATGAAAAAGTTTGCCAAACGGTGAATAGTTTGGAGCTGGACTGGGCAAAACTAGCCAGTGTGACAACTGATGGTGCTCCTGGCATGGTGGGGTCTAAGAAACAAGTAATTGCTCGCATTAACCAAGAGATGGACAAACATAAAAATTCTCATCCAATACCCATACACTGCCTCATAGACCAACAAGCACTGTGTAGTAAATCACTGAAGTGGGACTCTGTTATGAAAACTGTGGTATCTTGTGTTAACTTCATTAGAGGCAATACACTAAACCACAGACAATTTCAGGAATTTCTGTCTGAGCTAAATGTTGCCTGTGAAGATGTTCCGTACCACACAGAAGTCCATTGGCTGAGACGAGGGAGAATTTTGAAACATATCTATGATCTACTTCCACAGATCACAGCTTTTCTGCTTTCAAAAAACAAGTACCAGAGCTCAATGATGCAGAATGGAAATGGCACCTTGCTTTTCTGACAGATGTAACAGAGCTACTCAACAATTTCAATGTGCAACTTCAAGGAAAGGGGAAGCGCATCTGTGATATGCAATCACATGTGAAAACACGTGAAGTAAAATTAGGCCTCCTCATCAAACAAGTGAAGGAGGAAAATTTCTGCCATCTCCCCACAACTCTAAATCTGTTAGCGGAAAATCCATTGGTTGCATTCCCAAATAAAACATGTGGATTCACTGGAAAAGTTGCAAAAGGAGTTCCAATTTAGATTTAAAGAGCTTCATCTCCATGAATAGGACATACAGCTTTTCATAATCCATTTTCTATTGACATTGAAAATGTGGATACGATTTACCAAATGGAACTGGCTGAACTGCAGAATTGTGACTCTGAAAGATGCATTCAAGTCAAACAGCCTTCCTAATTTCTATGCATCTCTCCCCTTTGAGACATATTCTAATCTCAGGAACCATGCACTCAAAATGGCGACCATCTTTGGTAGCACTTATGTCTGTGAACAGACTTTTTCCAGAATGAAACATCTGAAATCTCTAACCAGATCTAGACTAATGGATGCACACTTGCATCACTTGTTATGACTAGCAGTGACAAATATGAAACCAAACATTGACCATCTCATTAGCCAAAAGCAGGCCCATAGTTCCCATTGAAATACTGGTAAGTTTGTTGATTTAACTTTACTTGTTCTTCACTTTAAATATTGTATTTGTTCCCATTTTGTTCTTTTTACTTCAAAATAAGATATGTGCAGTGTGCATAGGAATTTGTTCATAGTTGGTTTTTTTTTTCATACTATAGTCCGGCCCTCAAACGGTCTGAGGGACAGTGAACTGGCCCCCTGTTTAAAAAGTTTGAGGACCCCTGCTTTAGTGCAAAACTTTCAGTGCCTGCTGACTGCTTTTAGAACAAAAGTCTTCTAGCAAGCACACTGCGTATTATAGCATAAAATGCAACAGTCTCAAGTCAAGCAAAAAATGCACTGAAATCCTCGTTCTTATTAGCTGCATCTGGAAATCACTTACCATAACTTCCCTGAGCCTCAGTTTTCAAGGCTCACCAAAAGTGGCTAACAACCTATTAGGGGAGTTAAGAACTGTGCTTGGGTTTAACAGGATCTCCCTCCCCCAAATTCATATTCACCTGGAACCTCTGACTGGGACCTTATTTAGAAATAGGCTCTCTGCACATGTAATTAGTTGGTAAGGACATTCTGGATTAGGGTGGACCCTAAATCAAGTATGACTAGTGTCCTTAAAAGGAAAGGAGACACAGAAACAGACACAGGGAAAATGCTATATGACAATGGAGGCAGAGACTGGAGTAATGCGTCTGCAGGCCAAGGAACACCAAGGATTGCTGGAAGCCACCAGAAGCCAGAAGAGGAGGAAGGCGGCTCCCCCGAGCCTCTAGACACTTCCATTTCAGACTTCTAGTTGCTAGAATTGTAAGGGAATAAATTTCTGTTCTTTTAAACTCCCCAGTTTGTAGTAAACTCTTCCAGCAACCTTAGGAGACTAACACAATAGGGAAATAATTAATGCTTAAAAACATAGATACTAACACCATAAGATAGTTACTCCATGTTACACACCAGGAAACTGAGGCTGAGAGAAGTTAAGTCTATAACCCAAAGTTACAGAGGGAAGCTGGCAAGAACTCAAACCCATGAGTTTGTTCTACCGGGGAGGTCCAACCTGCTGCCTTGTACTGCATATAGATTATCTGAGGACTGTTCTGCTTATTTGTGCTGTTGGATATTGTGAAAAGCATTCACAGACCTTTTTTTCTTTGCTCATCAGCTTTTGTTAGTGTTTTTGTATTTGTAGCCTAAGACAATTCTTATTTTTTCTAATGTGCAGCAGAAAAAAAGAGGTTGGACATACCTGTCTCTAGTCCATGCTCAGAAGCACTCTGTTGTCATACCCATTCCTGCATGGAATTAAGACATAATGCGCACATTATGCCTGGAATACTGCCAGGCACATGGCAAGCACTCAGTTAACAGTAGCAATTACTATTACCACTTCCACTCCCTTAACTTGTTTGTTCTCCAAGTCAAGGGTCCGCAAACATTTTCCTTAAGGTCCAAATAGTAAACATTTTAGGCTTCACAGGTCAGGAGGCAAAACTGAAGCTACATACTGAATATACTCGAGTATAAGCCGACCCCCTTAATTTTACCCCAAAAACTGGGAAAACTTAGTGACTCGAGTATAAGCCGAGGTGGAAAATGCAGCAGCCACTGGTAAATTTCAAAAATAAAAATATATACCCAAAACAATTATAATAATTGAAGAATCAGTAGGTTAAAT
>CAUYPK010008671.1:0-17087 GCA_963574355.1 Loris lydekkerianus | reverse complement strand
CTCTTTCATGTTTACATGGATGGAGCTGGAACATATTCTCCTTAGCAAAGTATCCCAGGAATGGAAGAAAAAGTATCCAATGTACTCAGCCCTACTATGAAGCTAAACTATAGCTGTCACATGAAGGCTATAACCCAACTACACCTCAAGACTATGAGGAAAGGACCAAGGAAGGGGAAGGGAGGGGGGAGGTTTGGGTGGAGGGAGGGTGATGGGTTGGGCCACATCTATGGTGCATATTTTTATCTATAATAAAAATAAATAAATTAATTTAAAAAAAAAAGGTTAGACACCATTATCAAGTGGGTTCAACATACACAAATCTACAAATATAATACATCACATACATATAATCAAAAAGAAAGACCATATGATTTTTTCAATTGATGCAGAAAAGGCTTTTGACAAAATCCTGCACATTTTCATGATAAAAATACTTAAGAAATAGGCTTAGAAGGAACATTCCTTAAGTTAATAGAGGGTACATACAGCAAACCCACAGACAATGTCACACTGAATAAAGTAAAACTCAAAAGAATTTCCATTCAAATCTGGAAAAACAAGAGGATGCCCACTGTCTCCACTGCTATTTGACAATGTGTTGGAAGTCCTAGCCATCACAATCAGGCAAGAGAAGGAGATCAAACGAAACTACGAATCTAAATGAGGACAGAGGAGGTCAAACTCTCCCTCTTCACAGACTATATGATCTTATACATGGAAAACCTCAGGGAATCAACTACAAAACTCTTAGAAGTGATCATGGAATATAGTAGCATCTAGGGATATAAAATCAATACCCAGAATTGTATACACAAACAATTGTCAAGCCAAGAACAAACTCAAAGACTCTATTCCTTTTACAATAGCACCAAAGAAGATCAAATACCTGGGAATACATCTCACAAAAGACATGAACGATCTCTGAAAAATAATTATAAAACTTTGAGAAAGGAAATAGCAGAAGATGTCAACAAATGAAAGAACATACCATGCTTATGCCTGGGAAGAATCAGCACTGTTAAAATGTCCATACTACCCAAAGCAATCTATAGATTTAATGCAATCCTTATCAAACCTTGAAAAATAGTACTTTGATTTATATGGAACCAGAAAAACCCCAAATAGCAAATACAGTTCTTAGAAATAAAAACAAATCAGGAGGCATTATATTGCCAGATTTCAGGTTATAATACAAGGCTATAGTGATCAAAAAAGCATGGTACTGGCACAATAATAGAGATACAGATCTATGAAATGGGATAGAGAATTTAGGGATCAACCCAGCCACATATCATCATTTAATCTTTGAGAAGCCTAACAAAAACACGTAATGAGGAAAAGAATCCTTATTTAACAAATGGTGCTGGGTGAACTGGCTTGTGAGCTGTTGAAGACTGAAACTGGAACCCTATCTTCCACCATTAATAAAAATTAATTCTCACTGGATAAAAGATTTAAACTTAAGACATAAAACTATAAAAATACTAGAAGAGAGTGCAGGGGAAACACTTGAAGAAATTGTCCTTGGAAATATTTTATGAGGAGGATCCCCCGGGGCAATTGAAGCAACACCAAAAAAATACATTACTGGGATCTGATCAAACTAAAAACCTTTTGTACAATCAAGAGCACAGTAAGTAAAGGAAACAGACAACCTTCAGAATGGGAGAAGATTTCTGCAGGTTATGTTTCCAACAAAGGTATGATAACTAAAATCTACAAAGAACTCAAACTAATCAATAAGAAAAGAATAAATAACCCCATTTCTATGTGGGTAAGAGTCTTGAACAGAGACTTCTCTGATGAAGACAGGTGCATGGCCTACAAACACATGAAAAAATGCTCATCATCTTTAATCATCAGAGAAATGCAAATTAAAAGCACTCTAAGATATCACCTAACCCCAGCAAGATCAGCCCACATCACAAAGTCCTAAAAAACTAGATGCTGGCATGGATGTGGAAAGAAGGGAACACTTCTACACTGCTGGTGGGATTGCAAATTAATACAACCTTTTTGGAAGGAAGTAGGGGGAACCCTGAAAGAACTCAAGCTAGCCCTCCCACTTGATCCTGCAATCCCATTACTAGGTATCTACCCAGAAGAAAATAAATCATATTATCACAGAGATATTTGCACTGGAATGTTTAACGTGCTCAATTCATAATTGCCAAGTTGTGGAAGCAAACTAAGTGCTCATCAACCCATGCATGGATCAATAAACTGTGTATGTATATGTATAGCATGGAATATTATTCAGCCATTAAAAAGAGGGAGTCTTTATATCCTTTACATTAACTAGATGAAGTTGAAATACGTTATTCTTAGTTAAGTATTGCAAGAATGGAAAAATAAATATCCAATGTACTCCACACTAATAAGAAATAAATATATAAACACTTACATGTTCTTAAGAACAATTAAATACTCATATAGTCCAGTTCTGGGGTAGAAGGAGTTGGAGGGGGTAGGAGGGAGGACATATAGCAGAAGGATAGAGGGCATGAGGCAGGATCTCACCTAATGTGCATATTGTGAGGGTGTATAATATGCCCCCTGGGTGAGGGGCTGTTCTACAAATGGAACTTTACCTTGGAAGTGAGAACAAAATAAGCTAAAAATTGTACCCTCATATTAACTTGAATAAAGTTAAAAAAATAACTTGGTACCTGAGAGATACCACTTTGTTTTTCTCAATAGTAATGGTAGGCATGGGGTAATATTTTATTTCATAGTTTCCTAGTTTGGCTGAATTTTTAATAATAGATTTATTCCTGTTGCAATTAAAATGAAAAAGAAAAAAAAAAAAAACTTTAAATAACTTTCATAGTTACCGATGCAGAGATTTGGGTCCTACTGGGAGTAACAAAGAGAAAAATAAGTTAATGACCAGCACATGATATGTATTCCCATAGGGTTTATTTTATTCCTTTTCTCTTCATGTTATGATAGAACTTTATTATATACATGGTACTTTCACATTTATTATCCGAGGTTATTCTTGTAACAACTGTATGAGGTGAAGTAAGAATTACTGTCATATTTCAGATGCAAAAAGTGAGGTTCAGAGAGTAAGTTAATTACTGAAACTTATATGGTCAGTAAATAAGAAGTAGAGCTGAGATTTAAACTTAGATTTCATTCTTTGACTTGAAATGAAATGATTCTGCCACTATACCACCATTGCATATATATATATATGCAAACTTAAGAAATTCTGAATTTCTATATATATATATATATATATATATATATACATTTCAAACTTAAGAAATTCTAAAAAATATTATTAAAGATATGACTAAAAGCTAATAAATGCCATGTGGAAGAAGTCTGTATCTTAACACATATAAACTTATATGTGAATCTCTCTTTGAAACTACCTAAATACATCTAAATTATAAAAGGAAGACAGGCTTCAATTCCTTAGACTGATCAAGAGTCTGAAAGTATGCAGTACAAGTTTAGAATCAAAGAGAATGAACATTGTATTGCTAATTTAGCTAAATAAATTAAAGAGATCTCAAAATAGAAGGCTTAATTTCTACACTTACAAGGAACATAGCTATTGTTGAAATTTTGGTTCTCTTTTATATATCATATGGAAAAATACAGAAGAAAAATAGAGAGGAAAGGCAAAGATCCACAGATGCTTTATTCCCAAGGATGGCTTCTTCTTTGTCTAGTGCCATTTTTAAAAAATTGCATATACTTGGGTTGCTGAAGCATTTTTATTAATACACTATGTGAAAACTTTCCTCAAAAAAAAAAAAAAAAAAGGAAGAGGCACAATCCTTCAAAAGAAAATCATGAAATAGTATATTCATAGTTTTCTCTTAGATATTTAGTTCTTTCTAAGTACAATGTTAGAAGTCAGGGAGACTTGAACTTAATAGGCAAGTCAAATAACCTTTTCAAGACTGTTTTCTCTATGTGTAAAATGGAGATGGTAAAATAACACCTACATCATAGGATTGGTATGAGGATTAAATGCAATAAAACATGTAAGGCTTTTGGTACTTGATCTGTAAAGCTAAAAAATGACAGTTCCTTTTCTCTCATACCCTCCTAGGCTGATTTCTTGTTGATTCTCAAAGCTTGCATTTTTTTTTTTCAACTCATTAAGATAATCCTATTAACTTCAGATTTTCACTACTGCTTTGATAGCTCTACTTTTCTGAAAGAATGCTTTTTATATTATGTAGATATTCTTCTCACTATAGTCTACCCTTTGCAACATATGCAAACACCAACCACTACCACCAAAGTACCCACCTCTTAACACCTCAGAAATTTCCAGTGTTGGGCATAGATTGTCAGGAAGTTCATTTCTTCTTTGGAGGCCTGTAGTCCACATCTGTATTTCTTTTGCGGCATATTCATCACAACGTGGCTCTTATCTTCTGTTGCTGAGGCATAAATCTCAAAAAATGTCCATTGCCTTGGATGGAAGGGGTTCCAATAGAGTCCCATAAGTAGAAGGCAAACCTAAGGTGAGAACTCAATAAATTGACCTCTGAAACACATTTTCCCATTTAAAGATCAGTACTATAATTAGGTCAGAAAGAGATTTGAATCTCACAGGCTGAGGGTTGTCTTCAATAATTGTGCTAACCTGAGGTGTAGCACTCTTTCTTTCTCTTATACATATTGACACAGAATATTGCATGGGCATAAGAAAACTTATTTTGTGACTGTGCATAAGAATCGATCTAAAAAATAATGGCTGAGTTATAAATTATAAATAAAATAATTTAAAGAATAAAACCAAAGATGATTGGTGAATTTAAGAATTACTTTACATTTCATTAAGTAGCATTACCTTTTATATAGACTGTATACACATTTTGTAGATTAGATATGATTATTTCTTCTTGCTGATCATTTATATACAACAAAATAAGATCATAAATCTTAAAGGACCACAATTTAAAATAAATATTAATTCCTAACCACTTGAAATGTATCATATTTCCACCCTGAGGAAAGTTTTTTATCCATTAATTCACACATGATCTAGTTAACTAAAAAGTTACATATTCCGTTTACAAAGTTGACAGAAACAAAAAAGACTTAGATAAAAATTACTGTAAATTTTTTCCCATCTATTTTCACTTCACTCTAAAATAAGTGAGCAAATAATCTTTCTAAAAAATTTAAAATGTAAATCATTATAGTAATACCAATGGACATTTTATAATTTTAAGGGATTCAAACATGTTTTCTATATATAATCTAGAACCTCAAACCATGGTCCAGTAGCAAAGTATACCCTAACTAACAAAGGTTTACAAAAGGTCTTATCCTTCTTCCCATACCATGGTTTTGGAAATGTTTCCATCCCTTATATATTTACTTTTTGTAGTATAGTGACTATATTTTTCAAATTCTAAATCAGATCATAAGATGTTATAATGAGACTTTTGTGTTACTTCTTGGTGCCAAATCCAAATACAACATAGAAGATGTATCTTGAGTGCTAAAAAAATTGGAATTTCTGGGACATTGTGCTAGGAGGATAATGGATTAAATGCTTGAAACTAAGAATGTTTTGGAAAATTTGGTTACTGTGTGAATAAGACATCTGGCTCAAGGGTACTGGATAGGTGAAAAAAATCAGTTTGAAATCAAGACAGACAAAATTGGTAATGAGCTGGAATCACTAGAAAATGTATTCAACAGTTCATTTAAACATAAGTCAATGTCAAGAAAATGGCAGATAGCTTTATTCAAATATACCCATGACTCTTTAATGGATATGTGATCTAAGACTGAGGTGTACTTCAGAAGTTGACTTTGCATCTATATTTTATAGGGAACTTAGAGTTACTGCCCAACTTGGCGTTATCAATCTGTGGGGAAATCTATTCTCATGAGTCAATTACATATGGAGCTGGACATAACAGCCAGCACGTTGTCAGTTGTAGTTTTTTGTTGTTATTGCTGTCATGATGAAAGGGTCAACTTTGCCTACCTACATCTCCTCTTGAGAGGTCACATTCTGATACTACAGTAATAGTATGTTTTGGGACAGCCAAGAAAAGGCTCAAATTTACCTCCTGAGTCTAATAGGACAATAAGAAGGTTCATAGTAGCTCTCATTCTACTATATTGAGCTTCTTGAGGACAGGTGTCTCATTCATTTTTCCCTATGTTATGATTCACATATAGTAGATGTTCAATAAATATCTGCTAAATAGCTTATATGATCCTCAAGGAAGAAAGCATTTTCTTGATCAAACAAGTTTTCATTTTGTATTTATCACTGAATAGCAGCTATTTCCATGAGTTGACTCTCATCTTATAAGCAAAGAGGATGAGAAGTAAGATATTGAGGTAGTAGGAAAAGTAAGCTACATAATGGTGCAAACATGGATATGTATCCTAGAGAAGCTGCTACTCACCTACCTTCCTTCCTGTGTGACCAGGATGAAGAAAATAGGTGGTAATTAATCTCTCTTTCCAATTATCACCTGTGAATTCTATGGTTCTTAAAAGGTCTGATATCTTGCAAATTGAATATAAAGGCCTTCCTTGTAGAAGGGTAAAAACAAACAGAATTGGTGACTTAACCATATAATTCCCTCAGAGTTACATCTGAGGGAATACAGAAAGTAGTGAAGGTGGCTAAGAAATTGTATGAATATTTGCTAGCTTTCCAGAAATCTATTCTTTACAATTGTTTAACTCAACAGAAAGAGAGAGACACAGAGAGAGAGAGAGAGAGAGAGAGAGAGAGAGAGAGAGAGAGGCAAATTAAAATAAACATAATCTATTAATAGCAAAGAATAAATACATAAAGAAACACAACATCACCTAAAGAATTTTCTAAATTTCAAGAAATCTATTCTTCATAATTGTTGAACTCAACAGAAAGAGAGAGTGAGAGAGAGAGAGAGAGAGAGAGAGAGAGAGGCAAATTGAAATAAACATAATCTAGTAATAGCAAAGAATAAATACATAAAGAAACACAACATGACCTTAAGAATTTTCTAAATTTCATAAGCAAGTTAAAAGGCTACTTAAGAGGACAGATGAACATCACAAGGAAGAAACAACTCTCTGTTAAAAGAAGAAGCCATTTGTAAAGTAAACCTATTTCCCATTTCCAGCAGTTGAAGAGAAGAATCCTATCCTTTTGTACAACTCACAAATAAGAAAATATTTTCCCATTGTTAGAACAAAACACTTTTTGCTTACTTGAGAATTTTTTTTTTTCATTTGGTATGTGCCAAAGAATGCATTATTGCAATAGGCAGTTTAAATGTAGTAAACATTAAGTGGCCTAATGCTTTTTAATAGTCCAAATTTTATATATATATATATATTTTTCTTTCTTTGGTGGAATTAGCATCATAGAGTTTTACGCTCTTACACAAAAATTACTTTTAAGAGGGTCAATAAACAAAACACAGAGAAGAAACTTGCACAAATTTGGAGCACAGTATGTGTTAGTGGTAATAATGATTACTCACAATGGAGACTAAATAATTTAGTGCCCCAAATCTTTTGTTAGGGGCAAGAAGCCAGGAAATAGAATTCAAAGACTGAGCATAAATATTGTTAATGTGCTAAAAACAACAGTCATGCAGATCTCTTGTCACCTCTTGACTAGCATTCACAAATGCTAAAATATATCAATTACTAGTTTTGGATTAGTTCATCAATTACATGTTTAGAGCTTAAATGAGAATATTTAAGACAAAAACCATCTTTTATATATGAAAAAATTATAAGAAAGAAAAATCAAAATTTCAGAAAATATATTTTCATAGATTCAACCAGAAAAAGCAGTTAAAAGACCAAAAAAAGTCATAAAAATTATAGATTACCAGAGAATTCCATTTGTTCATCTCATTTGATTTAAAGCCAACATATAAAATTAAAGTGTAAATATTATTTATTCTCATTATGTAAATAAGAAAACTGAGTCCCTCAAATAGTATGTTACTTACTCAAAGTCATGAAACTCTGGGCCTAAAATAAAGGTCATCTGATCTCTACTACACTTTTTCTTCTGCTTCCTAGAATGCACACATCACAATTTGTTTATTTATTCAAGTGTTAATGGTGCTATGAGTTATTTCTGGTTTTACAAATGAAGTTTCTGTTAATATTTGTATATAAATCATTATATGGATATATTCTTTAATTTCCATTCATTAAATATCTAAGAATAGAGAAGTCTTCATACGGCAGTTATATATTAATTTGTTTCAGAAGCTGCCAAACTGTTTTCCAAAGTGGTTGTATCAATTTACATTCCCACTCATAAATATATGAGTTCTAGTTGCTTCCCATCCTTGCTAATATTTTATATGGTCAGTTTTAGTCGTTTCATTTTTTGTTGTTGTTGTTTGGTCATTCAAATATAGGGTATCCCAAAAGTCACTCCTAACATGTCCATACACAGGGACAATGAGAAATTATAGCTAGGCTTGGCTTCTGTAGCTCAGTAGCTAGGGCACCAGCCACATACACCAGAGCTGGCAGGTCCAAATCCAGGCCTGGCCTGCCAAACAAAAATGACAACTACAACCAAAAAATATCCAGGCATTGTGGTGGGTGCCTGTAGCTCCGACTACTTAGGAGGCTGAAGCAAGATAATCAGTTAAGCTGAAGAGTTTGATGTTGCTGTGAGCTGTGGACACAGGGCAACAGCTTGATTCTCTGTCAAAAAAAAAAAAAAAAGAAAGAAAGAAAGAAAGAGAAAAGAAATTGTAGCTAAATGTAACATTATTTAAAAATATTCATTACAGAATTTTACAAAGAGTTTGCCAAAACATAGAGAATATTTTGCAAAATTTTGTAAAGAATATTTTGTAAATAAAGGGACATTAGCTACAATTTCCCATTTCCCTATGTATGGCAAATCTAGGGGCAACTTTTGGGACATTATGTAGGTGGGTAGTGGTATTTCATTGTGTTTTAATTTGCATATTTGTAGTGACTAAAGATAGATCCCTGGAAAGATGGTTCACTAAAGACAATTTTCACCAGAGGCTCCAATATAGAAAGAGAAAAATTGGACTCAAGAAAACTTAGAGCAGCTGAAGTTAAGGGGTTGAATAAAAGGAGAAGAAATCAAGGCACTCGGCATCCCCACAGAGATGAACAAAGATTCCAAAGACTAAGAGAAAGAATAGAGAACAGTTATGGAGCAAAGGGACTAAAAGAACCTGGAACTGAACAAAAAGGCAAGTCACCCACCCCCTGACATGGGGGCTTTCTGCTGGCTCTCCAGGCAGAGCAGTGAATACGGGATATCTCACTCTATGGGTGAGAGTCACAGTTTTTCTACATGTAGAACTTTGCACCCCAAGGTTCCACATCCCATCAGAAATAAAAGAAAACAAACTTTGTCTTTGCCACCTTGCACCCACAGTCACCTTGGGTGGCTCAGCATTCCCTGCAGAGGCCAACCTCCCAGCCCTTCAGCAATTGGAGTGCTACTGCTGCTGGTCCAGGAAGTCCGAAGAGTCTGTCCCACCTTCAGGCACCAGAAAGACAAAAGAATTCTAATAGGTCCCACTGGGGAATCAAGGACCTGTAATAGAAGACATTTTCTCCCTTACCACAACCTGCTTAATCCTTAACAGGCGATGGGGAAAGGGAGGCAAGTCCTGCCCTCCTAACATGAGGGGTGGGGTCTCTGAGGTGCCTCTGAATTATGTGTTATGGTGAGCTCAGTGTGTTCCACCCCCACTACTGAGAGAGGAAATAGTGGCTTGGCTTCATTGACTTTGGCATGGAAGGGTCCCTCCTAGGTGTCCCTTACTAGGAGGGATCTTTCCCCTGCCCTCTGAAGTGGCTCTGTCCAGTGGAGCCTATGCATGGGAAAATTTCACTTGGCTCTCCACCCCTACTGCCACCCCCACTAATTTGGAGAGAGACAGGCCTAGCCTCATGTGAACCTGCCTTAAGAAGGCCCAGGAAGAAGCTGGCAGGCCATGATTCCCCTCCCCTACCTGATGAAGAGGGTCACAGTTTATCCTGTCAGTTTAAACAAACTTTAAATTTGTTAGCCTGAGGAAAGTTCCTGCTCTGATGGGGCAGAACATTGGGTGGGAGCAGTTGGGTGTCCCAAGGATTCACACCCCCCAGTTGTAGTTCAATCTTATAGGAAGGACTTGAGAAAATTCTGAGGCTCCTTTAGATTGGGTTGAGGGCTGGGTGATATTAGGACAGAAGCAGATTGGCTGCTAACTGGGAGCCAACCTAAGTCTAGGAGCACCTAGTAGTATACATCCAGGTGCTGCCCCACCTAATTTGGAGAAAGCAAGGCTGGTCCTCAGAAAATTTCATGCTGCAGCCCTGAAAGTGACCTTGGGAATGGCAACAGTTATATACTATAACTCATTTCAAAAGTCAGAAGTGAAGGGCCTCCAAAACTGATTACAGGCTTCAAGTTTTAGTTTTAGTTGCAAAACAGGCCTCTGAAATGCTGTGTAAGGGTTCCCAAATAGATAATCTCTCAACAACTATTTAGGAATACATTAAAATTTCAGCTAAAAATGAATAATTAATATAAAAATAAGCTGAAAATGTATATGGGGAAAAATCAGAAGAATCATGACAACATAAAAAATCAGACCAGATCAACTCCCCAAAAAGATTATAAGGGAGATAGAGAAGAAAATACCATCCATACAGAAATTATTGAAAGGTCAGAAATATAATTCAGAATATTAACAGTAAATAAGATAAATGTAATTGAGAAAATGGAAAAGACAACACAATAAATAGTTCAAAATTTGTCTCAAGAAATTAATTAGTGAAATTAAAGACAAAATCACCAAGAATATGGGCATAATTAGAAATGATATAGCAGAGTTTAAGCAATTTAAAAAGGCATTCAAGGAGATCCAAATAGTAGAGAGTCTCAGTAATAGAGTAGAGCATGGAGAAGAAAGAATTTCAGAAATTGAAGAGAAAACTTTTAAACTAACCAATCATTCAAAGAAGCAGAACAAAAAAAGAAAACAAAAAAATAATATTGCCTGAGAAAGTTATGGGATTACTCCAAAAGATCGAACATTTGAATTATAGGAATTCCTGAAGATGATGATTCTAAAAGTACTGAAGTTCTATTTCAAGACATCATGGTGGAGAATTTCCCAAGAATTGTGAGAGACACAGAAATTCAATAAGTAGATAATTTCAGAAACCCAGGATGATTCAATCAAGACAAAGCATCTCCTGAATACATTGTAATTAACCTTGGGAAAGGGAATATGAAAAAGAAAATTCTGCAAGCAGCCAGGTATGAGAAAAGTCTTACCTACGAAAGGGAAAAATAATAGGATGACTGCAGACCTTTCAACTAAAACATTTCAAGCCAGAGAGGGTGGTGATCAGCTTTTAACCTCCCCAAACAAAGTAGTTTTCAGCCCAGGATCCTGTATCCTGCTAAATATTTGATTTCTACATCATATCAGATGTAGAAATCAAATATTTTACTGACATTCAAACGTTGAGAAATTTTGTCACAACTAGATTTGTTCTACAAGAAGTACTCAACCCCAAAGGGAGGAGACAAGATGGCTGACTGAAGCCAGCTATCCACAGAGGCTCCTGTTTAGAAGGAGAGTTAAAGGACAGAAATTTAGCAAGTAACCTTGTGGATTAGAGCTGCGCCAACAGGGAAGGTTGAAGAATGCACATCAAACCTGCTGAGGATACAAACAAAAGGTACAAAATACATCACCAAGCAGATGGGAGTCCCCTTCCCCATGAGAACGACTCAGAGTACCCCATAAACAAACGAGCACAGTTCAAAAGTCCTCCAATTATACTCCATGGTAGAGACCCACTAAAAACTGGAGCCACTTCCCATATTAGGGTGACATGGCACTCTCCAACATACCACGCATAAAACTGTGTAAAACTGTATATATTCTCTACCTGCAATTCTGAGCTCCCAGCATTCCCCTCCACTCTCACTATGAGGTCTGGAGGCCTGTCCCCAGGACAGGGTTATTTGGGTTATTTCACGAGGTGTGTGGACAGGGCCTGTACTGCAGCTGGCCATTGCTAATTCTGCAGCACGGGAGTGAGGAGAGGACGGTCAGCTGAGAGGGAACCATGCCAGAGTGGCGGTGCCCTGAGGCGCAGGACAGCACATGTTTTTTGGCAACAATAGGGCTCACCCATGAATATTCTGGAGTAACACCCCATGTCTCTCAGGGCAACCAGAGGAGGCTGGGCATATTCTCAGGTGGCAACCACTCGGGGAACAGATCTGGGATAGAAATGCAGGCCTGTGAGCAAAGGGTTTGCCTGAGGCAATACCAGCCTGGGTGGAGCACAGGGACTAGAAAACGCATTCGTAGTGCTGGCTGACTCCCAGGGTGGGGCTGACTGAGGGTGGGGCTGATGCAGAGGACCACTTTATTGAGCCTAAGATGCACCCAGCCCCCAGGGGATCATCAGCCAAGACAAAGGAGGGCAGGAGGCTAGAACTGATAGCTAACAGTACTGCAAAAACAAACCTGCCGTAGCAAAGACAGGGCCTGAGGCGCAGGTTCTGTGAACTCAAAAAAGCTTCTCTTCTTCAGGGAAATTTAGCCGGGACAGAAACAAATTCTATAAAGTTGTTCTGTTCTGTCAGTAACATCAATCAGGGGTGGGGCTGCAATTGAGTGAACACCCCCAGCCTGCACCAAGCCCCACCTCCCACTGCTGGATAGTGGCAGAGAGCAGCAGCCTGGCCGACGAAACATAGATTTCCTGGTGATTCAGGCAGGTGCAAACCCCTGGAGTACCTGCTCATTGGAGGCAACTGAGTCACAGCCTTGTGGGGTTATCAGTGACTGGGTGTGACAGAGGTACAAGGTGGGGAAGGAGGCATCAACTTCCCAGACTAATCTAATTGCTGGGTGGGTACTTCTGACCTCACTGAGCACCAGAGCAAGTCATATTTGAGTTGTCAGCAGACCACTGTGATCTAGTTGCCAGAGACCTTTTAAACTTTTCCACCTGATACAGGTGCTGAATGAGCAAATTATTTCAGACATTTTGAACTGAGCCAATCGCCCAAGGACTATCCAAGTGGTTCCCTGGGTGTGTGGTTGTAGAAAGGTTTGATTTTCCTTTTCCAATTGTTGCCTGTGGGGGGGTGACTTAATTGCTGGTATTTCTCCACAGCTGAGAGTTCAACCCAGAATAACTGTTTGACATGGGTCGGACAGAGACAAGCTGAAAACAAGATAGAGCCACTTAGCCCCACCACACCAAACAGGTCCCTAGTTTCTCAGGCCATAGCACTGTACAGGTCCTCAGCAAAGCTCCAGGGGAAAAGTCAAACAGTATAAAATCATCATGGAGCAGAATCAGGTGAAAAACTCTGGTAACATGAATGAACAGAGTAGATCAATCCCCTCAAGGAATGATATGGCATATGTAACAGAAGGCCCCATTCATAAACCGATAGCTAAGATGTCAGAAATCGAATTCAGAATTTGGAATGCAAACAAGATTAATAGAATGGAGGAAAATTTGGAATTAGAAATTGGAGGACCCATTCAAAAGTTGTAATTAGAATTTAGCCTGGACAGAAACAAATTCTACAAAGTCGTTCTGTTCTGTCAGTAACATCAATCAGGGGTGGGGCTGCAATTGAGTGAACACCCCCAGCCTGCACCAAGTCCCACCTCCCACTGCTGGATAGTGAGAAATTCAAATTTTCTCAAGAATTTAACAAATTTAAAGACAAAAGCACCAAAATTTTGACACATTGAAGGAAGAATTTGCAGTCCTCAAAGACCTGAAAAATACAGTAGAATACCTCAGTAACATAGTGGAGCAAGCAGAAAAAAGAATTTCTGACATTGAAGACAAAGCATTTGAATGTTCCCAAACTCTCAAAGAGGAAGAGAAATGGAGAGTAAAAATGGATCATTCACTCAAAGAAGTCTGGAATAATTTGAAGAAGGCTTATAGCCACCTCATTGGAATCCCTGAAAGCAATGAAGTGGCTTCTCAAGGCACAGAGGCCATTCTCGAGAAAATTATGAAAGAGAAATTTCCAGACATGCCAAGAGATTCTTAAATTCAGACAGCAGACGATTTCAGAACCCCAGCATGACTCAACCCAAATAAGACAACCCCAAGGCACATCATAATTAACTTCACTAAAGTTAATATGAAGGAGAAAATTCTGAAAGCAGCAAGATGTAAGAAATCCATTCCCTACAAAGGGAAGAATATTAGAATTACTGTAGATCTTTGTGCTGTAACATTTCAAGCCAGAAGAGGGTGGTCATCAACTTTTAATCTCCTAAAACAAAATAACTTTAAACCCCAGGTCCTGCATCCAGCTAAAGTGAGTTTCATTTATGATGGAGAAATTAAATACTTTAATGACATTCATATGTTGAAGGAATTTGCCATAACTAAATGAGCTCTCCAGAATATCCTCAGACCTATTCTCCATAATGGCCAGTGCAACTCTCTACCACAAAACTAAACTCACTCTAAAACTTTTGATTAAATGCCAAATTACACAGTGGTGAAAGGATTAAAAATGTCCACTCATCTTTAGAAAAACTTGATACCCAAAATTATACCAGGCCTATCAATATTCTCAATTAATGTGAACAGATTAAATTATCCTCTAAAGAGGCACAGGATGGGTAACTGGATACTAAAACTCAGACCAGACATCTGCTGCACACAAGATTCTCATCTTACCTTAAAAGGCAAATATAGCCTCAGGGTGAAGGCATGGTCATCTATATTCCAGGCAAATGGAAAACAGAAAAAAGCAGGTGTTGCAATTTTATTTGCAGACACAATAGGCTTTAAACCAACAAAAGTAAGGAAAGATAAGGAGAGTCACTACATATTTGTTAAGGGCAAGACTCAATATGATGAGATTTCAATTATTAGTATTTATACACCCAAACAAAATGCACCTCAATTTATAAGACAAACTCTAACGAACATGAGCAACTTGATTTCCTCCAGGTCCATAGTAGTTGGAGATTTTAACACCCCTTTAGCGGTGTTGAATAGATCCTCCAAAAGAAACTAAGCAAAGAAATTTTAGATTTAAACTTAACCATCCAACAATTGGATTTAATGGATATTTACAGAACATTTTATCCTAAAAAAACTGAATACACATTCTTCTCATCAGCTCATGGAACATACTCCAAAATTGATCATATCTTAGGTTACAAATCTAACCTCAGCAATTTCAAAAGAATAGAAATTATTCCTTGCATCTTCTCAGACCATCACGGAATAAAAGTGCAACTCAGTAACAACAAGAACCTGTGTACTCATACAAAAATATGGAAACTGAATAACCTCATGCTGAATGACAGCTGGGTCATAGATGAGATTAAGAAGGAAATAAACAAATCTTTGAAACAAAATGACAATGAAGACACAAATTGTCAGAACCTCTGGGATACCACAAAGGTAATCCTAAGAGGGAAATTTATAGCACTGCAAGCCTTCCTCTATAGAACAGAAAGAGAGGAAGTTAACAACTTAATGGGATATCTCAAGCAATTGGAAAAGAAAGAACATTCCAACCCCAAACCAGCAGAAGAAAAGAAATAACCAAAATTAGAGCAGAATTACATGAAATTGAAAACAAAAGAATTATACAACAGGTCAATATAGCAAAAATATGTTTTTTTTTTTTTTACAAGGTCAATAAAATAGATGAACCTTTAGCTAATCTATCCAGGAAAAAAAGAGTAAAATCTCTAATTTCATCAATCAGAAATGGTAAAGACGAAATAACAATAGACTCCTCAGGAATTCAAAAAATATGTAATGAATACTACCAGAAACTTGATTCTCAGAAATAGTAAAAGCTGAAGGAAAGCAATGAATACTTGGAAGCACGCCACCTCCCAAAACTTAGCCAGAATAAGGTGGAAATGTTGAACCAGCCTATGTCAAGTTCTGAAATAGCATCAACTATACAAAAATCTCCCTAAAAAGAAGAGCCTAGGTCCAGGTGGCTTCACATCAGCATTCTACCAAACTTTTAAAGAGGAACTAGTACCTATATTATGCAAACATTTCCAAAATATAGAAAAAGAAGGAAGCGTACCCAACATGTTCTATGAACCAAATATCACCTTGATCCCCAAACCAGGAAAAGACCCAACAAGAAAAGAAAATTAAAGACCAATATCACTAATGAATATTGATAAAAAAAAATTCAACAAGATCCTAGCAAACAGAATCCAGCAACACTACAAACAAATTATACACTACGAACACGTGGGTTTTATCCCAGTGTCTCAAGGCTGTTTCAATATACGTAAATCTATAAATATAATTCAGCACATAAATAAATTAAAAAACAAAGACCATATGATTTTCTCAGTTGATGCAGAAAAATCTTTTGATAATATTCAGCATCCCTTCATGATCAGAACACTTAAGAAAATGGGTATAGAAGGGACATTTCTTAAACTAATACAGACCATCTACCACAAACCTACAGCCAGTATCACATTGAATAGAATTAAACCATTTCCACACAAATCAGGAGCCAGGCAAGGTTGCTCATTGTGTCCATTGCTCTTTAACATTGTAATGGAAGTTTTAGCCATTGCAATTAGGGAAGAAAAGGCAATCAAGTGTATCCATATAGGGTCAGAGGAAATCAAACTTTTACTCTTTGCAGATGATATGATTGTATATTTGGAAAACACCAGGGATTCTACTACAAAACTCTTAGAAGTGATCAAGGAATACAGCAATGTCTCAGGAAACAAAATCAACACCCATAAATCTATAGCCTTTATATATACCAACAATAGCCAAGCTGAAAAAAACAATCAAGGATGCTATTCCATTTACAGTAGCACCAAAGAAGATGAAATATTTGGAAGTTTATCTGACAAAGAATGTGAAAGATCTCTATAAAGAGAACTATCAAACTCTAAGACAGGCATCCTCAAACTGCGGCCTACTGGCCACATGAAGTGGTGTGAATTGTATTTGTTCCCGTTTTGTTTTTTACTTCAAAATAAGATACGTGCAGTGTGCATAGAAACTTGTTCATAGTTTTGTTGTTTTTTGTTTTTTGTTTTTTGTTTTTTTTTTTAACTATA